>JBBPBX010054570.1:4707-23415 GCA_038048925.1 Garcialebias charrua | reverse complement strand
GGAAAGGAGGGTCCGAGACCGGAACTCTCGCCCGCAAACTAATGCCCAGGTGGACTGGACCTCATCTGATAACAGACAAAGTGTCCTCAGTCGTCTACGAAATCAAAATCAGCAAAGGCCGCAAAGAGCCAATTGCTAAATGGGTACATCGAAATCAGATCAAACCTTACAAGGCGTTCAATGACTCCACAAAAGACAAAGATCTCACAAACTCACCGACTTCATGGGATAATAAGGTCGTCCAAACACAAGTTAGTAAATAAACTAATCAGGTTTAAACTACCATATTTCCCACCCTATAAGTCGCATTGTCCAATTAGAACTTAGAAACTCTAAGCCTAAAACCAACAACAAAAACTAACCTTAACAACCATTTAAATCCACGAGATTTAATTTGACCTCGGTCATAAAGTTGAGACCTGTTTTTCTTGTGTGTTGCACTTTGGAATCTGACGACAAGAGTGTGTCGAAGCAGTGAAACGTTGTTTCCTTGTGTTTAGTCATTACTGTTGTCATTAGTTGAGATATTGTTTGTTTCTGAACACTCCCAGCCAAAAAGGTTTTGTATTAACATTGGTTAATGAATGATATGGGTTTAACTATGCCAACATGCAGTTCGTTTTGTTAAATCTCAATCGTCGAAGAGTCAATGTAGTTTAAAGCTACTCAAGGTACCATAAACTACATTGACCTCACAATTTCTAAATTGAACCGATTCGATCGTTTCTATTTTAGATTACCTATTCATTTTGATGAGTCTCGCCATAGACTTCAAAATTTATTAGGAATACCAAATCCTACGTCGTTCGTCTAAAAGACAACAGACATTTAGATCAAACTATATTTCATTTTTATTTTAGTTTAACCTAAACTAAGTAATGAATGGAGGAATAGTTTGGAATTAGAGGCCTTCGTTACAGAAGCCCTCCAAAATTTTATAGGTACAGATCCCTATATCTAATTTTACAGAATTGATCCACCCCTTAATTGGTAATTGTAGCTGATCTAAACCATGATAGCTTACATACCAGGTGCATATAGGTAAGGCTTAATGTAAAATCCCAATCATAAGCCCACCTAAAAAACCACATAATTGCATGACACATAGAACCAGAGTGGCACTGACTGGAAACCAACCAGCCAACAACCTTCGATGTGGGACCTGCAGCTCCAACGCTTGGTCTTCAACCTTCATCCAAGGGTCGCCTCCTCTGCGTCAATCGAGGGATCCCCTCTACATGCTGATTATGAAAACAATTGTTGCTGATCAATCAACAAAACTAATCGTTGTGGAATTACCGCTGTGGATTATAAGACTTTGTTTTCCAAAGGATCACAGACTTTGTTTGCCAAGAGTTAACAGACTCAGTTTTCCAAGGGATTAAAAGCTTTTCGCAATGGGATTACCTCCGAACAGTATGGAATTTCCAAAAACTTTATGGGATTATAATTTTTGATTTTTCTTTTCCACTTACTGGATTGCTTCAAGATCAAAGACAGTTCAAGGTTTCCTTTCGTGTTGGACCCCATCCCCAAGGACTGGCGATGGCTTCCAAAAGGGGGGAGATGTAATGGACCTACCCAGGGTCAAACTAAGGTTTTGAACTGTCCAGTGATGACCTTTACTGACCTCTCAGTAAAGCAAGACATTTACTACAAAATCATTCATTTAGCTGTAATCTGATAAATATAGTCACCAAAAGAGACTATTTCTATCTTTGATTTTAGGCTGATGTGATCAAAAGAATAACTTTTGTCATTTTCATGATGTGTGCTTTTAAGCTGTGTTATTCTGTAAGAGTTTAAACTGTGTTCACTGCTGTGTCAAAGGTGCAGTCTCGGGTCACAGAGACCGGACGGTTTTGTTTAGAAACTCAGAGGACAGTAATCCGTGTTTTTCATGAAAGGGCTCCAGCTTGCTGTGCCTTTCCCTAAACAAATCTCTCTCTGCTCTGGCTGTAACCTTGGGTCTGATAAGGCAAGTTCACTCCTCTCTTTGTTCCTGCTTTTTAAGTTCTAACTGTGCGGAAACGCTTCAGAGTTTCTGGGAGCTTCGAAAGATGATGTGAACTTTCCAAAGAGCTGAATGACCACCAGTCACGCGCTAAGGACTCGTCATCCAGCTGGGACTGATAACATGTTGTTATGGGTCCATTTCGAACGAGCGTAAGCTCAAAAACTTTGTTTATTCCTTCCTGGAATAAGTTTATCTTGAAGTCAGAGGCCTGAAGCTGACATATTCTCTGATGACCAAGCGAAAACCAGGAGACGTTGAAACGTAAACCAGAACCCTGCTCGAAGGTATTGTACTGGTTCCCACAAGGACCCGTGCATCTGAAAAGCTACAAGGTCTTCCCTCTTACCGGGCTGTCGTCAAAAGGTAAAGAGCTGTTTACAAAACGTACCTGGATTTTAGCAGAAGTCGGATGAGAAGTGTCACTCTGGTATCATGCTCACGATAATTTCTTCTTAAATCTTTCCTCCTATTCTTTCCCCTCCCAATCTAAGCTGGAAACTATAATTAAGCTGAAGAGCCCACAGACTAAATATGTTAACATCCAATATTGAAGTCTGTTGTGTTAAATTTAAGTGTGCTGACGTATTAATTTGAAAGAAAGTGAAATCATGTCAATCAAGTGTAATGGTGTTAATTTAGTTGATTTATTTTAAATAAATGGTAGTGTCGCCTGGCATACCAAACTAAGTCAATGTCCATTGTCACTTAATGGCTCTGTTTATTTATCCATCATAAAGATCACAGAAATATTGGGTAAACTGAAAAAGAACAGAATCCGTGAATTTACTATTCAATCTGAATAAGTAAATTAATTAAGGTAAAGAGGTCAGTATTAATATTGACCTCTTCATAACCCCTTACACTCAGCTAAACGTGTGGGTGACCTCCACGCTTTATCTGTGCACCCAATGTGTACAAAGTTTGCCCCTGATGGGTCAAAGGTCACCCTGCGTCTTAACCCTACGTATGTCCCAAAGGTTCCAACTTTAAATCCAAGAAGTCTGGACTTTGAGCTTTCATCATTTCCTCCCCTTCCCGTCCTCACTGAGGGACAGAGGAGGTTGAGAGCACTCTGCCCCGTCAGGGCCTTGGATGCTTACATTGAATAAACAGCTGATTGGAGGAAAACAAACCAGCTGTTTGTATGTTTTGCCAATCCAGCTGCTGGCAGAGCCCTGTCAAAACAGTGCCTCTCACACTGTGTGACTGAGGCCATTAAAAGGGCGTACAGTAGCAACGGTCAACAGGTGCCCTCTGGGGTACACGCCCATTCCACTCGAGGCTTGGCCGCCTCGTGGTCACTTTTCAAGGGCGTACCAGTTGCAGACATCTGTGGAGCTGCAAACTGGAGTTCAACAAACACATTTGCAAAACATTATAGTTTGGACGTTACTGAATGTGATGTCACTCAGGCTGTACTCTCTAACACACAGTAGAGATCAGCCAAAAATGCCTAATGTATAAAGGCTGAAGTTCTCACAAGCATGCATTTTACTGAGCATTTCAAGTGCGTGAATGAATTACGTTCCCATAGCAATAGTGTTGCACCGAGTGAACCTGACTGATAAAGGGAACTGAAAGTTATGCACCATAACTCATGTTCCCTGAAGGAAGGGAACGAGGTGCAACACAGTTGGCCCTTTTCAATGCCAAAGCTCGGTGAAGTGCACTTGGAGACCGTTTGGATGGGCGCTAGCGTCTTAAGTACCCAGAGGGCAGGGCCTCTGAGGTGACGCTGACGCCCACTGCCGTAAAGGCGTGAGTGTATTCCTTCAGGTAATCGTGCGGGGGCGCAATTCCCATAGCAATAGTGTTGCACCTCGTTCCCTTCCTTCAGGGAACATGAGTTATGGTGCATACGTGCGTCTGCTCTTTGTGGACTTCACATCTGCCTTCAACACCATGATCCCCCAAACTCTGATAGACAAACTATCCACACTTGGACTAAGCCCCTCTATTTGTAACTGGGTCTTAGACTTCTTAACAGACAGACCACAGTCCGTGAAGATCCACAACTTCTCCTCCTCCACCATCACCCTCAGCACTGGCTCTCCTCAGGGATGTGTGCTGAGCCCTCTTCTGTTCACTCTGCTCACATATGATTGTACAGCCACACATCCAGGCTGTCATATTGTTAAGTTTGCAGATGATACAGCTGTGGTGGGATGCATCACAGATAATGATGAATCCAGCTACAGACAGGAGGTGGAACATCTGGAGAGCTGGTGCAAAGAGAACAACCTTCACATGAATGTGAAGAAGACGAAGGAGATGATTGTGGACTTCAGAAGGAACAAACACACCCACACCCCACTGTATATAGGTGGATCTGCGGTGGAGGTGGTCTCCAGCTACAAGTACCTGGGTGTACACTTGAATGATAACCTCAGCTGGAGCAACAACACCACCAGCCTGATCAAGAAAGGTCATCAGAGACTCTACTTCCTCAGACGGCTGAGACGAGCTGGTCTGAGAAGCTCAGTCCTCACCTCGTTCTACAGGTGTGCAGTGGAGAGCGTCCTGTGCTCCAGCATCAACGTGTGGCATGGAGGCTGCACAGTTGCAGAGAGGAAAGCTCTGCAGAGAGTGGTGAAGGCTGCACAGAAGTCTGTGGGAGTCAGTCTCCCCACCATCACAGACATTTACACCTCCAGATGCAGGAAAAGAGCCACCTGCATCATGAAAGACCTCACTCACCCAGCACACTCACTCTTTGCCCCACTCCCCTCGGGACGGAGGTTGAGGAGCATCAAATGTAGAACCACTAGACTGAGGAACAGCTTCTACCCTGAGGCTGTTAGACTCATGAATAAATAAATAATAAGAATAAACACTGCAAAATGTCACATCATGCTGATGCTGATCTGTTTCTTGTTGCTGTGTTCATCTGTGACCATCTGCTCATGTTCGTGCTGCTGTTTATAATGATGTTTTTCTACTACATTAGGGCTTAGTGTATTACTAGTTGATGTTTCTCTTAGTTAATCCTAGATGTTATTATTGTTTTTCTCTTGCATTTGTTGTTGGATGTAACTGGGACCCTGTGTACATAATCTCGTTTTCAACACATGTACTACATGCGGTGCAAATGACAATAAATTCTCTCTGACTCTGACTCTGACTCTGATAACTTTCAGTTTCCACTAATTGTCTGCGTATTGGGTCAAATACATGCCAGGATGCATGAACACACTTAAACAAAATGACCGCATTAGCACTCTAGAATTAATTGGGGAAGAGTTCTGGGTGGATTCTAGACATTCGTGACATTGTGGCCATTTTGAGCAAAAATTTATCTCACAGATATTTTTGGTTCAAACTTCAAGCAACAACTCACGCAAGGTAATTGAGAACCTCAGTTTTGAGACCTCCTCAAAAATTTGTCCCCAGCAGTCGCAGCCCTGTGAGAAGCTACTTTTCATCTTCCACTACATCACAAAAACATCTGGGACTCAAACCATGACTGAAGTTTTTAATACTTATTAAAAACATTTATCCATTTTTCTTTCAACTGAAAGACAGACAGCGAACACTTCATGAGCTCATGCTGAGCTGCTGAGTTTTAATCATCCCAGAGTAGGATATAAAATCCAGTACTCCTTAGAGAAACTGTCCTGTGGGACATTAAAGTTCCTGAGTGGAGGGGCACTGCATGAGATGCTTTACGCAAAAGGAAAACTAGCGTTGATCTTATCGGATGTTACGCCCCGGTCATGTGGCGCAAACAGAGTCAGCTCATTGTCTGACCGCCAAGTCGTCACACTTCTGATGCTGAACCACTGAGTAAAATGAATTTGAATCATTTTATTTCTCCTCGGGGATGGTTAGGAGCACAATGTGCACCAACATGCACATGTGCACAAGTGATTATGTTTTATTGACAAGGTCACAGAAGAAGGAAAAGAATCCCCGGAAAGTTTCCCTTTTCTCTGAGCACTGGATCCAGAAATGTTCAGAGTCAAGCAGCTATTGTCACAAAACACTTGGAGCAGGAGGCAAAGTGCTTGTTTGTGTGAGGATGTGTGTAAGGTCAGTGCACTTTGAAATCATCCCGTTCGGCTGAATCTGGTATTGCAGACTGGCTGAACTGACCTTGTGCTGATTTAACAAGTAAATATTGGATGTGTGACAAAACAGATTTGTCTTTTTTGTCAAGAAAGAAATAAAGAAAAAGAAAATGGCACGCATGGTTTAAAGCTGGTGTCATGTTAGACAGATGCTCTGTTTTCCACCTTTGAGACGCCTGTGTGAGTTAGAAGGTGTCTGTGTTGTCGGGCTGAGCCCTGGATGGACCATCAGTCAGCAAATGTAAACAGACCGAGGGGACATGGCGCCTTCATGTTGTCATGTGCCTGGAGGTCCGGCCCCTCTTTGTGTTTTCAGTCCTGTTTGATCGTTTGTGGCGTTGCACCCAGAGGTGGTGTGTCTACAGCCAGCCAATAAAATAGCAGGAAACCATTCAGCCCTCAGAAACAAAAGATGAGTCACGTTAGGTCACAGATGCATGTGCAAAGACAGGATGAAAGGGAAAAGATGCAAAGAGGGTGGAACAAAACCACTTTCTTTTATCCTTTGTGTTTACGTTTGACCATTCTTGGTGGAAAGTTTAAATCTGTCACCGCTTTGTTATCCGATGTCAGGAATTGTATTTTAGCAAAGTGTTAGCTAGGAATGCTACACCAGTTCTAACATCAAAGCTAATAAACAGTGGTGGAGAAAGTACTCAAACTGTACTTAAGTAAAAGTACAAACAAACAGACAAAAATGTACTCTAGTAAAAGTAGAAGTACCATATTAAAGGTGCTATGTGTAACTTTCTGTAGAGCCAGAACTTAGAAATATTTTCAACAGGCAAAGCATTCTGATCCCTCCCCCTCAGAGCCATATATGGCTCTGCTCCCCCTGGCCCTGCTGAAATTCAAATTCAAGCTCTGTTTTTATTGGCTGATTCAAATTCAAGCTCTGTTTTTATTGGCTGGTTACAAACTCTGTTTTTATTGGCTGGTTAACGGCGGGTCACTCTGTGTTTTTAGTGTTTTTATAAATGCTGATAGAGAAGCAAGGGGACTATAGTTTTTTTCAGAGATTACTTTGTCTAACATCAGTCTGTCAGTAGATAGTGACAGAGTGAAGAAATATGTTAAAAATATATTGTTAGAAAAGTTACAGACTGCACTACAAAGTTACATAGTGCAGCTTTAAAGTTTCGTGTAAAGCCTCTGGTGTTAGGTTTAGGGTCTTGTTTAGGTTTAGGCACAAGGGTAATGGGGTTAGGTTTAGGGTTGGTCCTCTGGGTCAGGTTTAAGTTTAGGTTGAGGAAAACAGTTACATAAGCTGAAAAAAAAACCGCCACACTTCCGGGTTTACGCTGCCTACTCGCAGCGATTATAACGCTGATAACGTTCTGTTAAACATGCTAGGAGGTAGATTGTGACCTATTCGCCGCTATGAATGTGGATGATAACTGTTGATAACGCCCATTGTATGTACTGACAACATCCGGCCGCTGGTACACTGCAAAGAAGCTCTGCTTATCTTTCTACAATGTCTAATATTCTGAAGACATCTCTTCGTAAAGTCGTCCCTCGTTTATCATGGGGTGTTCTGTCTCCACCCCCGTAATAAGTGGCATGAAGTAGGAATGCTATATTTATTTTAGTATTTTAAGGCTTTATAAACTCTTCCCACACTCTTGCAATGTTCTAAACTCTTAAACCTATGTCATTTTAACATCATACGACGTACAGTACTGTACATAGCCTACTGCAAAATTTTACTCAACAGTTCTGCAGAACACAGCGGCTCAGTTCCGGTCCAGCTCGAATCCGGTTCAGCAGACCTACCCTGCTGAAACTACCTGCTGGTTCTGGTCCGGCTCTCTGCAGCCCTTGAGCATCTAAATGCTTTTGGAGGGAGCCAGACCTTTGGAGGAAGCCGGACCTTTGGAGGGAGCACAGGACCATGCATACAGTACATGATTCTGACAAAGTCCAAATCCAGATGAGGAAGGTCCCGGTGAGCTCCGCGGAGAGAACGCCGGAACTCCGGGCGGCACCTCCCTGCTCAGGAGACCTCGTGGGTCAGTAGGCAGCACTCAGATTGACTAGTGAGTCTGGAGGTCCTGTTCTGGTCCAGCTCTGGTCCAGTTCTGGTTCGGTTCCCGATCGGTTCTGTGCGGCTCTCTGCATCCGCTGGGCAGCGAAGTCACTATGAATAAGGGCTGAACTTTTTGGGCTTGGATCAAAAATGTCCCTCCATTTCAGCAAAAGGCAACATCGGGGCTTCTGGGTAGGGCACTGTTGGCTTCTGGGAATTGTAGTCCTTTAGAGTGGCAATAGAGTACTGTATAGGCTTATTGAGAGAAAACAAAATGGCGGCGCCTGTCCAAAGTTTTTTCGTTAACTTTTTACTGTGTCCCGTATTGTTCCAATCACAGGATTATTAAAGTTGACAATTGTGTGTCGTGTACATTTTTTTCTCGTGTACAATTTTAATTTGAAAAGCCACGAAAGAGCGAGTTCGCAAAAGTCAAACTGCAAAGTAGCGAGGGACTACTGTACATGTATTCCTTTGTCTGTTACCTGGACATTTAGCACCAGCCCTGCTGTTCTAGGGTCAAAATGGCCCACGAGGCTTCAGTCTTAGCACCACTGATTCATTTTGATCCAACGGCAGCAGGTTAATATTTTCAAAGCCCAGACACTACCTTACTTTGCAGCACTCCTCAGCAGTAGCAACCCGACCTCATCACTTTATCCCAAGCAAAACGACAATGAACCCCACAAAATCAGCCAGAAATCCAGAAATATCTCAAAGCCAAACTGTTATAATGGATCTTCATCAATCATCAATGAATAAAAACAAATAGCATAATCTGTGAAAGAAAAATTCCATTATCAAAGAGTCTACAGTATTATACTGTACATTTGTAGCTCCCAACACACAACATCTAACCATTTAACTAATGATGGTGATATAATCCTTAAGATTATCATTAAAGATATTGTTGGGAAGGTGAGATGCTTTCAGATATGTCAGTTTACATGAAAGGTCTTTTTGGCTGATGCTGCAGTATCAGAACATGCGAGGATCTGGTTTTGTTTAGAAGGATCTTGATTACTGCTACGTGGTAAAGGTTTGGTGGTTATGAGAGTCTAAAGCAATCATGGCGGGAGGAGAACTTCTGAAAAGATAGAGGAGAACTAGAGGAGTATGCGAAAGGGACAAGGAGGAGAGGTGAGGTGAGACGAGGGGAGGGGGGCAGACAGACAGGCACGGGGAGCGATTATAGCAGGGTTTATGTATGAGCTATTGATTGAGTCGGTGGTGACTTCTTGAGTGGTTAATTCGGGAAGTGAGAGCGATATAGGGAGTAACTCACTGACCAGAGAGGGGAGGGTGAGCGGGGGGATAAAGAGAGGGATGAGGATAAGTAGAGAGATGTGCATTTCCTCGGGTAAAAGACTGGAAAACAAGATGCTATTTTACAAAGAATAATGCTGCTGCTTCCTAATTACAAGTAAGGCCACTGTTCTCATTGTGTTTCAGAATTATAATGAGATTTTCTGCTCAACGTATTCAAATCTCAGCACACAGAAGAGAACAATCCTGTCCTTTTGTACAAACACTGACCATTTAAGGTAATAAATAAAACTAAAACAATTAAGCATTCTGCTATTTTATAGTAAAGAAAGAGTCCTTAAAACAATTATCTGCTAGTTGTTTTTGTTGTGATTGAAAATATATTTCTCTTCATTAGATAGATTATGGCTGCGCAAATAGAAAAAGGTCTACGTGAATGGTTGTTTTTGTTCATTCACTTATTGTTTGATAATGTGTGAAATGACATGAGGAGATACAGTTTAGGTTAAAGTTCAGGGAGATTCAGTTTGAATAATTCAAGTTCTTCCCATTTTCTAACTCAGTGGTCTGTATCACACTTTGTTTCTGAAATCTGCGTTTGAGTACAAGCATATTAATCCTTGGGAACTGTGATGTCAGAGCTTCACTAATTTGACATCAAGGTAAAAAAACATAATCTAAGCAACCAAAGACAGAATCAAACAGAATAGATAAACAAAATAAGAACAGTTAAGCAACACATCAGACAATTTCCCCAAAACACAGTTGAAAATCCAAAAGTTATTTCATGGGAAATTAAAAGAATAAAAACAATTTAAAATTAACTCGTTTAAAATTCAAAGGGTGTGTGACATGATTTTAGAACTTTGCATAAAGTGGCACAACATATATATCTTGTATCATTCAACTATGTTCGTTTTTGCAAACATAATGATAAATTAATGAAAATTTGTTTCAAAGTGAGTTTAAAATTCATGCCGTGTTTCTTCACGGGACATCCGGGTACTTCCGCATGCGACTTCTGTGACGTAGACACAGGAATGTCTCCTAGAAAGCCCCTTTTACATAAAAATGGTGCACAATATAGAAACCAACAAATTTAGCAATCTAAGTTTAGATTTGAGCGATTTGTCTTTAGTTTGAGTAGCCAAAGTTAGTTCAGGGGGTTGAACAAGAAACAGCAGGTTCTGCCTTACCGTTCAGGTGGAGCGAGGGGGGCTCAGAGGGGGACAGCTTTGTTTGTTTTGTCCAGTCTTGACGAAGTTTTTCATCTTTTGGGAAAGTGAAAAGGCTCACTTGTTCACTGATGATTTTAGAACACCCAAATGCGACACAACGTAATGGCATTTTTCAAGTTATACGAAAAAAATAGGCAATCTTGCAGACAATGAATATGCGTTATCCTAGCAGACGCAGACTGACATTCCTGTGTCTACGTCACAGACGTCGCATGCGGAAGTACCGGTACCCGGATGTCCCGTGAAGAAACACGGCGCAAATTTTAAACTCACTTTGAAACGAATTTTCATTAATTTATCATTTTGGTTGCAACAACGAACAGCCGGTGAAAAATAACTTTTAAAATGGTTGGAAATAGAGTATTTAACCTTAACTATTACAAATAAATAAAACATAATCGTTATAAAAGTACTGGATTAAGTTGACTAAGTTTTCCCTCGCCCGGACGCGGGTCACCGGGGCCCCACTCTGGAGCCAGGCCCGGAGGTGGGGCACGCTGGCGAGCGCCTGGTGGCCGGGCTTTTACCCATGGAGCCCGGCCGGGCACAGCCCGAAGAGGAGACGTGGGTCCCCCTTCCCATGGGCTCACCACCTGTGGGAGGGGCCAAAGGGGTCGGGTGCAATGTGAGATGGGTGGTGGCCGAGGGCGGGGACCCTGGCGGTCTGATCCTCGGCTACAGAAGCTGGCCATTGGGACATGGAATGTCACCTCTCTGGTGGGGAAGGAGCCTGAGCTAGTGTGTGAGGTTGAGAGGTTCCGACTAGAAATAGTCGGACTCACCTCAACGCATGGCTCTGGCTCTGGAACCAGTTTCCTTGAGAGGGGTTGGACACTCTTCCACTCTGGAGTTGCCCCTGGTGAGAGGCGCCGAGCAGGAGTGGGCATACTGGTTGCCCCCCATCTTGGTGCCTGTACGTTGGGGTTCACCCCGGTGAACGAGAGGGTAGCCTCCCTTCGCCTACGTGTGGGGGGACGGGCTCTGACTGTTGTTTGTGCCTATGCACCAAACGGCAGCTCAGACTACCCACCCTTTTTGGAGTCCTTGGAGGGGGTATTGGAGAGTGCGCCTCCTGGGGACTCCCTTGTTCTACTGGGGGACTTCAACGCTCACGTGGGCAATGACAGTGAGACCTGGAGGGGTGTGGTTGGGAGGAACGGCCCCCCTGATCTGAACCAGAGTGGTGTTCTGTTATTGGACTTCTGTGCTCGTCATGGATTGTCCATAACGAACACCATGTTTAAGCATAAGGGTGTCCATATGTGCTCTTGGCACCAGGACACCCTAGGTCGCAGTTCGATGATCGACTTTGTTGTCGTCTCATCTGATCTGCGGCCGCATGTCTTGGACACTCGGGTGAAGAGAGGGGCGGAGCTGTCAACTGACCACTACCTGGTGGTGAGTTGGCTCCGATGGTGGGGGAGGATGCCGGTCAGACCTGGCAGACCCAAACGTATTGTGAGGGTCTGCTGGGAACGTCTGGCAGAGTCTCCCGTAAGACGGAGCTTTAACTCCCACCTCCGGGAGAGCTTTGAACACGTTCCGAGGGAGGCGGGGGACATGGAGTCCGAGTGGGCCGTGTTCCGCGCCTCTATTGTCGAGGCAGCTTATCGGAGCTGTGGCCGCAAGGTTGTTGGTGCCTGTCGTGGTGGCAACCCTCGAACCCGGTGGTGGACACCGGCAGTGAGGGATGCTGTCAGGCTGAAGAAGGAGTCCTATTGGGCCTTTTTGGCTTGTGGGACCCCGGAAGCAGCTGATAGGTACCGGCAGTCCAAGCGGCATGCGGCTCGGGTGGTTGCTGAGGCAAAAACTCGGGCGTGGGAGGAGTTCGGAGAGGCCATGGAGAATGACTTCCGTACGGCTTCGAGGCGATTCTGGTCCACCATCCGGCGTCTCAGGGGGGGAAAGAGGTACGCGACCAACACCATTTATGGTGGGGGTGGCGTGCTGCTGACCTCAACTCGGGATGTTGTGAGTCGGTGGGCGGAATACTTCGAAGACCTCCTCAATCCTACTGGCACGTCTTCCACTGAGGAAGCAGAGCCTGGGGACTTTGGGTCGGGTTCTCCGATCTCTGGTGCTGAGGTCGCCGAGGTGGTTAAAAAGCTCCGCGGTGGCAAGGCTCCGGGGGTGGATGAGATTCGCCCGGAGTTCCTTAGGGCTCTGGATGTTGTAGGGTTGTGTTGGCTTACGCGACTCTGCAATATCGCGTGGACATCGGGGGCAGTTCCCTTGGATTGGCAGACTGGGGTGGTGGTTCCCCTATTCAAAAAGGGGGACCGTAGGGTGTGTTCCAACTATAGGGGGATCACACTCTTAAGCCTCCCTGGTAAGGTCTATTCAGGGGTTCTGGAGAGGAGGGTCCGTCGGATAGTCGAACCTCGGATTCAGGAGGAGCAGTGTGGTTTTCGTCCTGGTCGTGGAACACTGGACCAGCTCTACACCCTCAGCAGGGTCCTGGAGGGTGCGTGGGAGTTTGCCCAACCAGTTTACATGTGCTTTGTGGACTTGGAGAAGGCATTCGACCGCGTCCCTCGGGGGGTTCTGTGGGGGGTACTCCGGGAGTATGGGGTACCAGGCCCTTTGATAAGGGCTGTTAGGTCCCTGTACGACCGGTGTCAGAGCTTGGTCCGCATTGCCGGCAGTAAGTCAGGCTCGTTTCCGGTGAGAGTTGGACTCCGCCAAGGTTGCCCTTTGTCACGATTCTGTTCATAACTTTTATGGACAGAATTTCTAGGCGCAGCCAAGGTGTTGAGAGGATCCGTTTTGGTGACCTTAGAATCGCTTCTCTGTTTTTTGCAGATGATGTGGTCCTACTGGCTTCATCAGTTCGTGATTTACAACTTTCACTGGAGCGGTTTGCAGCCGAGTGTGATGCGGCCGGGATGAGGATCAGTTCCTCCAAATCCGAGGCCATGGTCTTGAGCCGGAAAAGGGTAGCATGCCCTCTCCGGGTCGGGGAGGAGGTCCTGCCCCAAGTGGAGGAGTTTAAGTATCTCGGGATCTTGTTCACGAATGAGGGAAAACTGGAGCGTGAGATCGATAGGCGGATAGGTGCAGCGTCCGCAGTGAAGCGGGCGCTGTACCGGTCTGTCGTGGTGAAGAGAGAGCTGAGTCAAAAGGCAAAGCTCTCAATTTACCGATCGATCTACGTTCCCACCCTCATCTATGGTCATGAGCTTTGGGTTATGACCGAAAGAACAAGATCTCGGATACAAGCGGCTGAAATGAGTTTTCTCCGCAGGGTGTCTGGACTCTCCCTTAGAGATAGGGTGAGAAGCTCAGTCATCCGGGAGGGACTCGGAGTAGAGCCGCTGCTTCTCCACATCGAGAGGAGCCAGTTGAGGTGGCTCGGGCATCTGGTTAGGATGCCTCCTGGACGCCTCCCTGGTGAGGTGTTCCGGGCATGTCCCACCGGGAGGAGACCCAGAGGAAGACCCAGGACGCGCTGGAGGGACTATGTTTCTCGGCTGGCCTGGGAACGCCTTGGGATTCCCCCGGAGGAGCTGCTCCAAGTGGCTGGGGAGAGGGAAGTCTGGGCCTCCCTACTTAGGCTGCTACCCCCGCGACCCGATCCCGGATAAGCGGAAGAAGATGGATGGATGGATGGATGGTTATAAAAGTGTAAAAAAACTATATGATTAGTCTCTGTTAAATTACTAAAAAGCAATATTTGGATACTTCAGCCAAATAATCAGGGTTACAAGTTTGCAACTTTTATTTTGTGTCTCACAAGCAGAAAAGAGAACCAGTGAGTTAGAGGTGTCTATTTTTTTTTTTACTTTGGGAAACAAAAACAAAAGTCCAGATGGAGCAAAAAGATTTTACCAAATTTTTCAGAAGTGTCAAACTCATCGCAAACTTTTGAATCATGGTTGTTTGAAGGCATTCATAATAAAAGGGAAACATTTAGTACCAACGTGATAAAAGGGTTACATGACCTTTTGTTATTATAGATATAAGAATAAAAGTTGCGAGGCTGTAATGCTAGAAAATATTAACACAATATATGAAAATAACTTTTTTTTCGACTCCACCCTTTCTGGGTGGAGTTTGCATGTTCTCTCCGTGCATGCGTGGGTTTCCTCCGGGTACTCCGGTTTCCTCCCACAGACCAAAAAACATGCTTGTTAGGCTGATTGGTGACTCTAAATTGACCCTAGGTGTGAGTGTGAGAGTGGATGGTTGTTTGGTGTGAGTGAGACAGGTCCCTCTTGTAAATGAGTCCCCGTGACTCAACGAGGCTAGCCTGTATAAATAAACGTTGAATGAATGAAAATAACTTACATTACTGATTTTTTTATTGTTCTTTTGTGTCAACCAATTGTCACTTACAAACGTATAGCTTTCATTTGAATGCCATGAAGAAAAGTTGTTTCAGCATCATGTCTTAACAAACTTCACTCAGTTTGAGCTCTTTACTACATTCTCTCAATTACTGTAGATGTTTTTTAACAAAACAGTATGGATCACACACATTCTGTGTGCATTAAGCCCACGGGGTCACTCGTTTTCTTGCTGTAAACAACATATGACTCCCTTGTTCTCAGGGTATCACCTTGTATGAGGCACATTTGTGTGCGCAACTGCGCATGCGCCGTGGAGTAAGGCTCTTGTTCTGCGTGCGTGGATCGGTTTGTCATGCATCACTCATAGCTAGTTTGCTGGTAGGATATCCTGCAGTCAGGTTGCTAAAAGCCGTGCGCGTGGCTTTTACTACTGTGCGTTGTGTGCACACGCGTGTGTGTGTGTGTGTGTGTGAAGGTCAGCTCGCCGGCGCAGTTTCTTTTCCTATTTCTCTTCCCTCTCGCGCAGGTTTTGATCTCTCAGCCGCGAGATCAAAGGCGCTCTCTGGCTATTAGTCAGCGCGAGCCATTGATCCCTCATCGATCCGGCGCGAGACACGCAGCCGCCCCGTGAACACCAGCGCGAGGCTCCCCAAAGCTCCTCCCGCACGTCAGGAGGAGTGAAAGGCAAAGAAAGGAGGCGCAGCCATGTGTGTGTGTGTGTGTGTGTGTGTTTCTCCTCGCGCACGGGCAGATCCAAAACTCGAGCTTTTTCTTTGCCGCGGGACATGAAACAATGAGGCTCGAGCCGGTTTTAATAAAGCGCGCTTTCCCTCCTTTCAACTCTGGCGCGAGGCGGACGAGCCGGCAGCGGAGAGCGATCGATAATTAATGACGATGAATAATTTAACCCTATCGATTGATACTTTTTTCTCTCTCCCCCCCATCTTATTTTCTTAAGGCCAGCGCTCTGTGTATCATAGCAGCGTTTCACGCGCTCGACATCCTCTTCACCTTCTCTTCAACTTGTAGGAGCTCTTCAACTTTCATGAACATCTGATCACAAAAAAACAAGAAGTTCCTTCTATGGCGTCTAAACCATGTCAAATCTATTTGTTCTCGCGGGATTTGACATGATTTAGACGCCATAAAGTTCCTTCATTTATTTGGAGCCGAGCCTAAACTTGACCTGATGGCTCTCCACGAACGAAGACAACTTAGATGATTTTTGACTCTCAACAAAACTGTGTCCAGACACATGTCAGACTCCACAAACAATATACCGGTAAAATATTAACGGTCACCCTCTTTTTTATTTTACCTGCATTTATTTTTTCGCAAACAAGCAGTAAATGTGCAATAATCTGGAAATAGTCCCAAGGAAATTCACTGTTTAATTAACTCCCGTTCGGGCGAAATAATTTCCTTTTTAGACATGAGTTTTTCTCTGAGGTCTGAACAACTAGAATCTAAAATGTCAAATATACAGCCCTTCTCTTTCATTAAGCTTTTGTAATCAGAATAAATGTTGCCAATATGCTTTATTGTTTCTTAAATTTCGCTTCCAAGGAGCCGACCATGAGCAGAAGTTCTCCAGTTTAACAGTTTTCTCATTGGTTATAGTGTGTTTTAGTCATTTTCTGTTGATTTTTTTATTTTTAAGAGCAGCTTTCCAGTCTATTAAAGTATAAAACAGCCAATTTGACACTATTGTTGAGTTCCATGCGAACAAGATAAATGCTATACATTTCCATTTACCAATAAGCATTGCAGCTATTTCAGAGCTTCACATAGAAACAACATAAAGGTCACAACCTGGCGGTGGCCTTTCTGTCCGCAGTTTACAAACGTTCGTGCGCGTTGGTTATCTACTGGTAATGCTGCTGCTGATCAAGTTCACCATTAACTTTACAGACATCTGGCCTTTTGGGAGCTAAATGTAAAGAAAACGAGGGACAGCTGAGGTCTTGTGCACAGAATAAGTTTATATAACCGTATATGTTCTTATCTGTATTCCCCCCCTCGCTCGTTTCACAGTTGAACAGACCAAGTGAAAAGAAAAATGGTCCAAACAACGACCTGACAATCAGCTCTGTATGTTGCAGTGAATTTCACTGGCTGTGCCGTCCTGTGAGATAGCCTGGCTCCATGTGGTGGTCCTGCAGTGTGCAGTAATGTGTGCTCTGCAGGAGACCCTCGGTGCTCCTCTAACTATACATCTTGGTTAAATAGGTTGACACTACTGCACCGCCGCCTGTTCTGATTACACCAACATGTCTCATGACAGCGTGTTGGTGTATGGATTCAAGATACAAATGAATGAATATGCGGATATTTAGCTCGTACTTTGTATATGGAT
Organism: Garcialebias charrua; assembly: GCA_038048925.1. Taxonomy (NCBI): domain Eukaryota; kingdom Metazoa; phylum Chordata; class Actinopteri; order Cyprinodontiformes; family Rivulidae; genus Garcialebias; species Garcialebias charrua. The sequence goes on along the minus strand of JBBPBX010054570.1, from coordinate 6,153 downwards.
AAACTTGTGGAGAGCTTGAAAAGTACAACTTCGCTTCTTTTTCTTCTTTTGGCTGCTCCCTTCTTGAAGGATTGCACAGTGAACTAAATCACTCAAAGACTTGGCAGTTGATTTTATAACACGCCCTTCCTGATTCATCCACAGACCACCGAGCTACCACAGCCCTCTGTGTGGAGCAGGGAGCTGACATTTGGAGCGTGTGCGGGGGAGCAGATGGTGGGGGTTAAGGGCCCAGACCGGTGTTGCCAGATCTCACAATAGAAACAAGCAACCAGCTCCATGAAAACAAGCCCAAAACACGCCCAACTGGCAACTCATTCAACCTTTATTTAGGCAGGTTTATCTCATTGAGCCTCGAGGACTCGTTTACAAGAGAGACCTGGCTACAAACAAAGAATTATGACAACAGCAACAGTAGATTTTCCTTGGACAATCAACAATAGACAAACATAAGAGATGCATACAGATTTTTTTTTTAACAAGTTAAAACAAAGATGTCAAAGTAGCAAAACAGACAGATTATAAGGCAAATGTAGAAAATCAAAAACAGGAACATGTCTGCATTGGCTTTTGCCAGGATTCCAACAGATTCTTGAAGCCATTTAGAAATAATTATATAATTAATTATTAGTTAATCCCATTGAGCCTCAAGGACCCATTTACCAGAGAGACCTGAATTTTAAACAAAGAATGATGACAACAGTGGACAACAATGACAACAATAGCCAATCATAAAGGATGCGTACAATATTGTTTTAACAGCAAACTCATAGTAAACACAATCAACAAAAAACATTTCTTTAAACTCTGTTTAAAAGCAGACACACACGAGCCAACTCAAGCAGGTCAAGTGTGAAACCATCTTCTTTCCTTTTTCTTCTTGCTTCCCCATCAGGTCTGTTCATCTGTATATCACATATGTGAAAATTAGCATAAAACTTGGTACATATGAAAAATATGTAAAAATAGCTTTTACCTGAACTACAGTCCATCATCACTGTTTTCACTTGCATCTGTCTCTGTGCTTCCAAATGTTCTTTCCACAGAGTACATGTTAACTGTTAAAGCGCTCGAGCATCTCCCTGGTTGGGATGAAATCTTTGCAGCACAAACTGGCACCAGCCGCACCTGAACGTAACATCCGCCTGGGTGTAACATCCGTGGAAGGGGAGCGTGAAGGGACAAACTACCTACCACTCGTATTTTGCTTTCACTCTGAAATATAAACAAGCCCAAAAATGCGACTTAACCTTCGAAACAAGCCCCAAAATGCAACCCGCGACTCACAAACTTTTTATGTGACTTTAGAAAAAAACAAGCCCAAAAGTCGCTTATAATAAGCGGACTTGGCAACTATGGCCCAGAGTTGGGCAAATGAGGGTGGAGACAGTTGTGGATGCTTCACCACCCTCATTTTTTTATATTGTGGGGTGTCAAACCTGTGGC
>JBBPBX010054569.1:0-23416 GCA_038048925.1 Garcialebias charrua | reverse complement strand
CAGACTCATCACTCAGACATGGGGGAGTAAAAAATGAACAAAATCTCACGTTTTCATATATGCTGAAGGGGCGTGGCCTGGCCTCAAAGTTAGGTATCTCGCCATGAAAAACGAAACACTAATAGCACCTACACGAAAACCGTCTAATACATCAAACCTTCAGTGATTGACCCACAACCGGTCCCCTACAATACTGAATGGTCAAATCATGACATTAATTAAGCCACGCCCCCTCACAACAGGAAGTGTACAGTTATACATTGAACGTCCCGATCGGACACCTGTTACCTAATCAGCGGGACGGTCTGTCCAGTGACCGAAGACATGTTGCTGTAACAAGCTTTCCAACACTGACCGTTTTGGGTGGAGCATGTGGGCGTGGCAATGTGGCGAATCAGCCGTCACGCCGTCACAAACGAAACACTAATAGCACCTACACGAAAACAGTCTAATACATCAAACCTTCAGTGATTGACCCACATCTGGTCCCCTGCAATACTGAATGGTCAAATCATGACATTAATTAAGCCACGCCCCCTCACAACAGGAAGTATTTTTTCCCATTGAAAATGAATGGAGCTAAAATGAAAGTGCCTGTTGGGGGCTTTATCATATCCTAAATCTCACCAAATTTGGCAGACTCATCACTTAGACATGGGGGAGTAAAAAATGATCAAAACCTCGCGTTTTCATATATGCTGAAGGGGCGTGGCCTGGCCTCAAAGTTAGGCATCTCGCCATGAAAAACGAAACACTAATAGCACCTACACGAAAACCATCTAATACATCAAACCTTCAGTGATTGACCCACAACCACTGCCCTGCAATACTGAATGGTCAAATCATGACATTAATTAAGCCACGCCCCCTCACAACAGGAAGTGTACAGTTATACATTGAACGTCCCGATCGGACACCTGTTACCTAATCAGCGGGACGGTCTGTCCAGTGACCGAAGACATGTTGCTGTAACAAGCTTTCCAACACTGACCGTTTTGGGTGGAGCATGTGGGCGTGGCGATGTGGCGAATCAGCCGTCACGCCGTCACAAACGAAACACTAATAGCACCTACACGAAAACAGTCTAATACATCAAACCTTCAGTGATTGACCCACATCCGGTCCCCTGCAATACTGAATGGTCAAATCATGACAATAATTAAGCCACGCCCCCTCACAACAGGAAGTGTACAGTTTTACATTGAATGTCCCGATCAGACACCTGTTACCTAATCAGCGTGACGGTCCGTCCAATGACCGAAGACATGTTGCTGTAACAAGCTTTCCAACACTGACCGTTTTGGGTGGAGCATGTGGGCGTGGCGATGTGGCGAATCAGACGTAACGCCGTCACAATACGTTTGGCATTTTGGGGGCTTTATCATATCCCAAAACTCACCAAATTTGGCAGACTCGTCAGGACTGGTGACAAATTACATATTTTGGGGGCGTGGCCAAAATTGCAACAGAAACGGCTCAAGAGCGCCACCTAGAAAATTTCAAACTACCCTCCGCATTGGCCTTAGTTTCACGTAGGATCATGAAATTTGGTACACTTGTCCAATTCACCAAGACGCACAGAAAACCCTCTGGCGTCAACGTTGTACGATAAATGGGAAGGCGGCCATTTTGGAATGTGGACCAAATCGAGTGCACGCACTAGGTGCCGAACTGGTACGGGAAAGGCACGAGAGCGTTTCGGGGTGGACCAGCTCGACTTCCCGCGGTCGCCGCGAGAAGGGCGGAGCGGCGCTAAGGCATTCACACGTGCATTTTCGCAGGAAATGCGGTTTTTCTAGTTATTCTTATATGTTACTATCTTCCGTCCGTACGTTTTTTGGCGTCCTACTCCTCCTAGAGTTTTGTGCCATTTCAACGATTCATATATCAAAATGTTCAGCTCGCTTCAGGACAATCCAGCTATGACTTTTGGTAATGCTGCAAGTTGCGCTTTTTGAAATATTAAGCCTTTTCGGCCATTTTTTTCCCATTGAAAATGAATGGAGCTAAAATGAAATGGTCTTTTGGGGGCTTTATCATACCCTAAAACTCACCAAATTTGGCAGACTCATCACTCAGACATGCAGGAGTAACAAATGATCAAAACCTCGCATTTTCATATATGCTGAAGGGGCGTGGCCTGGCCTCAAAGTTAGGCATCTCGCCATGAAAAACGAAACACTAATAGCACCTACACGAAAACCGTCTAATACATCAAACCTTCAGTGATTGACCCACAACCGGTCCCCTACAATACTGAATGGTCAAATCATGACATTAATTAAGCCACGCCCCCTCACAACAGGAAGTGTACAGTTATACATTGAACGTCCCGATCGGACACCTGTTACCTAATCAGCGGGACGGTCTGTCCAGTGACCGAAGACATGTTGCTGTAACAAGCTTTCCAACACTGACCGTTTTGGGTGGAGCATGTGGGCGTGGCGATGTGGCGAATCAGCCGTCACGCCGTCACAAACGAAACACTAATAGCACCTACACGAAAACAGTCTAATACATCAAACCTTCAGTGATTGACCCACATCCGGTCCCCTGCAATACTGAATGGTCAAATCATGACAATAATTAAGCCACGCCCCCTCACAACAGGAAGTGTACAGTTGTACATTGAACGTCCCGATCGGACACCTGTTACCTAATCAGCGGGACGGTCTGTCCAGTGACCGAAGACATGTTGCTGTAACAAGCTTTCCAACACTGACCGTTTTGGGTGGAGCATGTGGGCGTGGCGATGTGGCGAATCAGCCGTCACGCCGTCACAAACGAAACACTAATAGCACCTACACGAAAACAGTCTAATACATCAAACCTTCAGTGATTGACCCACATCCGGTCCCCTGCAATACTGAATGGTCAAATCATGACAATAATTAAGCCACGCCCCCTCACAACAGGAAGTGTACAGTTGTACATTGAACGTCCCGATCGGACACCTGTTACCTAATCAGCGTGACGGTCTGTCCAGTGACCGAAGACATGTTGCTGTAACAAGCTTTCCACGACTGGTTGTTTTGGGTGGAGCATGTGGGCGTGGCGATGTGGCGAATCAGACGTAACGCCGTCACAATACGTTTGGCCTTTTGGGAGCTTTATCATATCCCAAAACTCACCAAATTTGGCAGACTCGTCAGGACTGGTGAAAAATTACATATTTTGGGGGCGTGGCCAAAATTGCAACAGAAAGGGCTCAAGAGCGCCACCTAGAATATTTCAAATTACCCTCCGCATTGGCCTTAGTTTCACGTAGGATCATGAAATTTGGTACACTTGTCCAATTCACCAAGACGCACAGAAAACCCTCTGGCGTCAACGTTGTACGATAAATGGGAAGGCGGCCATTTTGGAATGTGGACCAAATTGAGTGCACGCACTAGGTGCCGAACGGGTACGGGAAAGGCACGAGAGTGTTTCGGGGTGGACCAGCTCGACTTCCCGCGGTCGCCGCGAGAAGGGCGGAGCGGCGCTAAGGCATTCACACGTGCATTTTCGCAGGAAATGCGGTTTTTCTAGTTATAGTTACTATCTTCCGTCCGTACGTTTTTTGGCACGCTACTCCTCCTAGAGTATTTGTGCCATTTCAACGATTCATATATCAAAATGTTCAGCTCGTTCAGGACAATCCAGCTATGACTTTTGGTAATGCTGCAAGTTGCGCTTTTTGAAATATTAAGCCTTTTCGGCCATTTTTTTCCCATTGAAAATGAATGGAGCTAAAATGAAATGGTCTTTTGGGGGCTTTATCATACCCTAAAACTCACCAAATTTGGCAGACTCATCACTCAGACATGCAGGAGTAACAAATGATCAAAACCTCGCATTTTCATATATGCTGAAGGGGCGTGGCCTGGCCTCAAAGTTAGGCATCTCGCCATGAAAAACGAAACACTAATAGCACCTACACGAAAACCGTCTAATACATCAAACCTTCAGTGATTGACCCACAACCACTCCCCTGCAATACTGAATGGTCAAATCATGACATTAATTAAGCCACGCCCCCTCACAACAGGAAGTGTACAGTTATACATTGAACGTCCCGATCGGACACCTGTTACCTAATCAGCGGGACGGTCTGTCCAGTGACCGAAGACATGTTGCTGTAACAAGCTTTCCAACACTGACCGTTTTGGGTGGAGCATGTGGGCGTGGCGATGTGGCGAATCAGCCGTCACGCCGTCACAAACGAAACACTAATAGCACCTACACGAAAACAGTCTAATACATCAAACCTTCAGTGATTGACCCACATCCGGTCCCCTGCAATACTGAATGGTCAAATCATGACAATAATTAAGCCACGCCCCCTCACAACAGGAAGTGTACAGTTGTACATTGAACATCCCGATCGGACACCTGTTACCTAATCAGCGTGACGGTCTGTCCAGTGACCGAAGACATGTTGCTGTAACAAGCTTTCCACGACTGGTTGTTTTGGGTGGAGCATGTGGGCGTGGCGATGTGGCGAATCAGACGTAACGCCGTCACAATACGTTTGGCCTTTTGGGAGCTTTATCATATCCCAAAACTCACCAAATTTGGCAGACTCGTCAGGACTGGTGAAAAATTACATATTTTGGGGGCGTGGCCAAAATTGCAACAGAAAGGGCTCAAGAGCGCCACCTAGAAAATTTCAAACTACCCTCCGCATTGGCCTTAGTTTCACGTAGGATCATGAAATTTGGTACACTTGTCCAATTCACCAAGACGCACAGAAAACCCTCTGGCGTCAACGTTGTACGATAAATGGGAAGGCGGCCATTTTGGAATGTGGACCAAATTGAGTGCACGCACTAGGTGCCGAACGGGTACGGGAAAGGCACGAGAGTGTTTCGGGGTGGACCAGCTCGACTTCCCGCGGTCGCCGCGAGAAGGGCGGAGCGGCGCTAAGGCATTCACACGTGCATTTTCGTAGGAAATGCGGTTTTTCTAGTTGTGTGAATGCCAACAAGGCATTCACACTATAGAGATTGTGTTTATATTTGTGTGAATGCCAACAAGGCATTCACACTATAGAGATTGTGTTTATATTTATTATTATCTACAGTTTATAGATGTTACTATCTTCATTCCGTACGTTTTTTGGCATGTAACTACTCGCACAGTTTTGGTGCGATTTCAACAATTCATATATCAAAATGTTCAGCTCATTTAGGACAATCCGGCTATGACTTTTGGTAATGCTGCAACTTTAGCTTTTTGAGATATTCAGCCTTTTCGGCCATCTTTTTCCCATTGAAAATGAATGGAGCTAAAATGAAATGGCCGTTTGGGGGCTTTATTATATCCTAAATCTCACCAAATTTGGCAGACTCATCACTCAGACATGCAGGAGTAACAAATGATCAAAACCTCATGTTTTCATATATGATGAAGGGGCGTGGCCTGGCCTCAAAGTTAGGTATCTCGCCATGAAAAACGAAACACTAATAGCACCTACACGAAAACTGTCTAATACATCAAACCTTCAGTGATTGACCCACAACCAGTCCCCTGCAATACTGAATGGTCAAATCATGACATTAATTAAGCCACGCCCCCTCACAACAGGAAGTGTACAGTTGTACATTGAACGTCCGGATTGGACACCTGTTACCTAATCAGCGTGACGGTCTGTCCAGTGACCAAAGACATAGTGTTGTAACAAGCTTTCCAACAATGACTGTTTTGGGTGGAGCATGTGGGCGTGGCGATGTGGCGAATCAGACGTAACGCCGTCACAATACGTTTGGCCTTTGGGGAGCTTTATCATATCCCAAAACTCACCAAATTTGGCAGACTCGTCAGGACTGGTGAAAAATTACATATTTTGGGGGCGTGGCCAAAATTGCAACAGAAACGGCTCAAGAGCGCCACCTAGAATATTTCAAACTACCCTCCGCATTGGCCTTAGTTTCACGTAGGATCATGAAATTTGGTACACCTCCCCGATTCACCAAGGCGCACAGAAAACCCTCTGGCACCAACGTTGTACGATGAAAGGAAAGGCGACATTTTCGGCCATTTTTATCCCATTGAAAATGAATGGAGCTAAAATGAAATAGCATTTTGGGGGCTTTTTCATATCCCAAAACTCACCAAAATTGGCAGACTCATCAGGACTGGTGAACGATTACATATTTTGGGGGCGTGGCCAAAATTTCAAAAGAAACGGCTCAAGAGCGCCACCTAGAAAATTTCAAACTACCCTCCGCATTGGCCTTAGTTTCACGTAGGATCATGAAATTTGGTACACTTGTCCAATTCCCCAAGACGCACAGAAAACCCTCTGGCGTCAACGTTGTACGATAAATGGGAAGGCGGCCATTTTGGAATGTGGACCAAATTGGGTGCGCGCGTTAGGTGCCGAACGGGTACGGGAAAGGCACGAGAGTGTTTCGGGGTGGACCAGCTGGACTTCCCGCGGTCGTCGCGAGAAGGGCGGAGCGGCGCTAAGGCATTCACACGTGCATTTTCGTAGGAAATGCGGTTTTTCTAGTTGTGTGAATGCCAACAAGGCATTCACACTATAGAGATTGTCTTCCGGTTACTATCCTGATTCCGTACGTTTTTCGGCACGCTACTCCTCCTACAGTTTTTGTGCTATTGCAACAATTCATATATCAAAATGTTCAGCTCATTCAGGACATGATGGCTATGACTTTTGGTATTGGTGCAACTTTAGCTTTTTGAATTATTTAGCCTTTTCGGCCATTTTCTTCCCCATTGAAAATGAATGGAGCTAATTTTTCATCCTTGATATCTTTGGAACTCTTTAGAATATTTCACTACTCCTTTCACATTTTGGACCAGCTTAGCTTCCTTCAGCTACCTTGTACATTTTTTAAAAAATATTTCAGCTACTTTCAGCTAATTTCAGCTGTTTTTTCAACTGCTTTGCACTCTTTTCAGCTTTATGCAGCTTACTTCAACATTTTTGTACTTCTACTGACTTATTTCTGCTAATTTCAGATCATTATGCTCCTTTCAGATAATTTTTGAAAGATTAAGATATTTTAGCTATTTTAGCTACTATTTAGCTGTTTTATGATAATTTCAGCTTTTTCAGCTATTTCAACAATTTTTTTTAATCAATCCAACTTTTTTCAGCCTAATTCAGCAAAACCATGCTCTACCAACTTCCTTCTGGTAATTTAAGATTGTTTCTGCTTGTTTTAGCTGTTGTTCAGCTGTTTTTGGCCAATTTCAGCTTTATTCATATATTTTCAACTTTATTTTGCTTATTTCTACTTATTTCAGATTTTTTTCAATTTCAGATTGTTTCAGATACTTCATATTCTTCTGCTTTGTGTTTATTTCTGCTAGTTTCAGCTTCTTCTGCTATTTTAGCTACTATTAAGCTGTTTTTATGCTAATTTAGGCTTGTTTCAACACATTCCACATTATTTGAACTCATTTCAACTTTTTCCAGCCAAATTCTGCAAAAATGTACTCTCTCTACTAAGTTCTAAGACATTTAAGCTTCTTTCTGCTATTTCAGATAATATTCAGCTGTTTTTGCTATCTTAAGCTTTTTTCAGATAATTTCAACTTTATTTTGCTTATTTCTGCTTAGTTCAGATTTTTTCAGATTTCAGATAGTTTCAGATATTTTAGATTATTCAGATTATGCTGCTTTGTGCTTATTTCTGCTAGTTTCAGCTTCTTCTGCTATTTTAGCTACTATTAAGCTGTTTTTATGCTAATTTAGGCTTGTTTCAACAAATTCCACATTATTTGAACTCATTTCAACTTTTTCCATCCTAATTCTGCAAAACTACACTCTCTCTACTAATTTCTAACACAGTTAAGCTTATTTCTGCTATTTCAGATAATATTCAGCTGTTTTTGCTATCTTTAGCTTTTTTCAGATAATTTCAACTTTATTTTGCTTATTTCTGCTTAGTTCAGATTTTTTCAGATTTCAGATTGTTTCAGATATTTCAGATTATTCACAATTATGCTATTTCTAATTACTTCAGATAATTTAAGCTTATTTCTGCTATTTTAGATAGTATTCAGCTGTTTATGATATCTTAAGCTTTTTTTAGATAATTTCAACTTTTTTTGCTTATTTCAGATTATTTCAGATTTCAGATTGTTTAAGATGTTTCAGATTATTCCCAATTAAGCTCTTACTAATTCCTGCTGCTAATTTAAGCTTATTTCTGCTATTTTAGATAATATTCAGCTGTTTTTGACCAATTTCAGCTGATGGCTGCCAACGCTACTTTCAAATGGTTATAACTCGACCATCTTTATACATAGAGAGCTGAAATTTGGTGAGGTTGTAGCTGAGGACATTATCTATCATGTATAGAATCCAAAAAAAAATCCAAGATGGCCGACAATGCAAAAAAGTAAAAATACTATAAAATGGTCAATTTTAGTGATATTGAGCTGAAACTTGGTGTAGTGATAGCTGAGAATGTTTCCTATCAAATGCTATATCAAAATCAAAAATCCAAGATGGCCGCCAACGCTACTTTCAAATGGCTTTAACTCAGCCATCATTATACATAGAGAGTCGAAATTTGGTGAGGTAGTAGCTGAGGACATTATCTATCATGTACGGAATCCAAATCAAAAATCCAAGATGGCCGACAAAGTAAAACATTAAAAAACTGTAAAAATTCAAGATGGCCGCCAACGCTACATTCAAATGGCTTTAACTCAGCCATCTTTATTCATAGAGAGCTGAAATTTGGTGAGGTTGTAGCTAAGGGAATCCTCTATCATGTACGGAATCCAAATCAAAAATCCAAGATGGCAGACAAAGCAAAACATTAAAAATACTGTAAAATCCAAGATGGCCACCAACGCTACTTTCAAATGGCTTTAACTTAGCCATTATTATACATAGAGAGCCGAAATTTGGTGAGGTTGTAGCTGAGGGAATCCTCTATCATGTACGGAATCCAAATCAAAAATCCAAGATGGCCGACAAAGCAAAACATTAAAAATACTGTAAAATCCAAGATGGCCAACAACGCTACTTTCAAATGGCTTTAAATCAGCCATATTTATTCATAGAGAGCCGAAATTTGGTGAGGTTGTAGCTATGGACATTCTTTATCATGCATTAGGTGAAGCGGCCATTTTGATTGAATATGCAAATTAGGTGAAGTGGCCATTTTGGTTCAATATACAAGGCAGTTAATTGCCTTGCGAAGTAAGTCAATGCATGTATTGTTACCATTTTGGTTCTACAATTTAAGTAGACAAGTTAGCCATTTTGATTTAATAAGCACATTAGGTAAAGCGGCCATTTTGATTAAACATTCAAGTCATAACGGCCATTTTGGCATTCACACATGCATTTTCTCAGGAAATGCAATCTAGTTGTGTGAATGCCAACAAGGCATTCACACTATAGAGATTGTGTTTATATTTTATTGTGTGAATGCCAACAAGGCATTCACACTATAGAGATTGTGTTTATATTTATTGTGTGAATGCCAACAAGGCATTCACACTATAGAGATTGTGTTTATATTTATTATAGTTACTATCTTCCGTCCGTACGTTTTTTGGCACGCTACTCCTCCTAGAGTATTTGTGCCATTTCAACGATTCATTCACTATAGAGATTGTGTTTATATTTATTGTGTGAATGCCAACAAGGCATTCACACTATAGAGATTGTGTTTATATTTATTATTATTATTATTATTCTTATATGTTACTATCTTCCGTCCGTACGTTTTTTGGCGTCCTACTCCTCCTACAGTTTTTGTGCCAATTCAACAAATCATATATCAAAATGTTCAGCTCGCTCAGGACAATCCAGCTATGAGTTTTGGTAATGCTGCAACTTTCGCTTTTTGAAATATTAAGCCTTTTCGGCCATTTTTTTCCCATTGAAAATGAATGGAGCTAAAATGAAATGGCCTTTTGGGAGCTTTATCATATCCTAAACCTCACCAAATTTGGCAGACTCATCATTCAGACATGGAGGAGTAAAAAATTATCAAAACCTTACGTTTTCATATATGCTGAAGGGGCGTGGCCAGGCCTCAAAATTAGGCATCTCGCCATGAAAAACGAAACACTAATAGCACCTACACGAAAACTGTCTAATACATCAAGCCTTCAGTGATTGACCCACAACCGGTCCCCTACAATAATGAATGGTCAAATCATGACATTAATTAAGCCACGCCCCCTCACAACAGGAAGTGTACAGTTGTACATTGAACGTCCCGATCGGACACCTGTTACCTAATCAGCGTGACGGTCTGTCCAGTGACCAAAGACATGTTGCTGTAACAGGCTTTCCAACACTGACCGTTTTGGGTGGAGCATGTGGGCGTGGCTACGTGGCGAATCAGACGTAACGCCGTCACAAACGAAACACTAATAGCACCTACACAAAAACAGTCTAATACATCAAACCTTCAATGATTGACCCACATCCGGTCCCCTGCAATACTGAATGGTCAAATCATGACAATAATTAAGCCACGCCCCCTCACAACAGGAAGTGTACAGTTGTACATTGAACGTCCCGATCGGACACCTGTTACCTAATCAGCGTGACGGTCTGTCCAGTGACCAAAGACATGTTGCTGTAACATGTTTTCCAACACTGACCGTTTTGGGTTGAGCATGTGGGCGTGGCGATGTGGCGAATCAGACGTAACGCCGTCACAATACGTTTGGCCTTTTGGGGGCTTTATCATATCCCAAAACTCACCAAATTTGACAGACTCGTCAGGACTGGTGAAAAATTACATATTTTGCGGACATGGCCAAAATTGCAAAAGAAACAGCTCAAGAGCGCCACCTAGAATATTTCAAACTACCCTCCGCATTGGCCTTAGTTTCACGTAGGATCATGAAATTTGGTACACTTGTCCAATTCACCAAGACGCACAGAAAACCCTCTGGCGTCAACGTTGTACGATAAATGGGAAGGCGGCCATTTTGGAATGTGGACCAAATTGGGTGCGTGCATTGGGTGCCGAACGGGTACGGGAAAGGCACGAGAGTGTTTCAGGGTGGACCAGCTGGACTTCCCGCGGTCGCCACGAGAAGGCGGAGCGGCGCTAAGGCATTCACACGTGCATTTTCGTAGGAAATGCAAATTTTCTAGTTGTGTGAATGCCACATAGGCATTCACACTATAGTGATTGTGTTTATATTTATTATTGTGTGAATGCCACATAGGCATTCACACTATAGTGATTGTGTTTATATTTATTGATAATCTTAGATGTTACTATCCTGATTCCGTACGTTTTTCGGCACGCTACTCCTCCTACAGTTTTTGTGCTATTTCAACAATTCATATATCAAAATGTTCAGCTCATTGAGGACACTCCGGCTATGACTTTTGGTATTGATGCAACTTCAGCTTTTTGAAATATTCAGCTTTTTCGGCCACTTTTTTCCCATTGAAAATGAATGGAGCTCATTTTACATCCTTGATATCTTTGGAACTCATTACAATATTTCACTACTTTTTTCACATTTTGGACCAGCTCGGCTTCCTTCAGCTACCTTGTACATTTAAAAAAAATATTTCAGCTACTTTCAGCTGATTTCAGCTGTTTCTTGAACTGTGTTGCACTCTTTTCAGCCTAATGCAGCTTACTTCAACATTTTTGTACATCTACTGACTTATTTCTGCTAATTTCAGATCATTATGCTCCTTTCAGCAAATTTTTCAAAGATTAACATATTTTTGCTACTTTAGCTACTATTTAGCTGTTTTATGCAAATTTCAGCTTTTTCAGCTATTTCAACAATTTTTTAAAATCAATCCAACTTTTTTCAGCCTAATTCAGCAAAACCATGCTCTACCAACTTCCTTCTGGTAATTTCAGATTATTTCTGCTTATTTTAGCTACTATTTAGCTGTTTTATGCAAATTTCAGCTTTTTCAGCTATTTCAACAATTTTTTTTAATCAATCCAACTTTTTTCAGCCTAATTCAGCAAAACCATGCTCTACCAACTTCCTTCTGGTAATTTAAGATTGTTTCTGCTTGTTTTAGCTGTTGTTCAGCTGTTTTTGGCCAATTTCAGCTTTATTCAGATATTTTCAACTTTATTTTGCTTATTTCTACTTATTTCAGATTTTTTTCAATTTCAGATTGTTTCAGATACTTCATATTATGCTGCTTTGTGCTTATTTCTGCTAGTTTCAGCTTCTTCTGCTATTTTAGCTACTATTAAGCTGTTTTTATGCTAATTTAGGCTTGTTTCAACACATTTTACATTATTTGAACTCATTTCAACTTTTTCCAGCCTAATTCTACAAAAATTTACTCTCTCTACTAATTTCTAAGACATTTAAGCTTCTTTCTGCTATTTCAGATAATATTCAGCTGTTTTTGCTATCTTAAGCTTTTTTCAGATAATTTCAACTTTATTTTGCTTATTTTTGCTTAGTTCAGATGTTTTCAGATTTCAGATTGTTTCAGATATTTTACATTATTCAGATGATGCTGCTTTATGCTTATTTCTGCTAGTTTCAGCTTCTTCTGATATTTTAGCTACTATTAAGCTGTTTTAATGCTAATTTAGGCTTGTTTCAACAAATTTTACATTATTTGAACTCATTTCAACTTTTTCCAGCATAATTCTGCAAAACTGTACTCTCTCTACTAATTTCTAAGACTTTTAAGCTTCTTTCTGCTATTTCAGATAATATTCAGCTGTTTTTGCTATCTTAAGCTTTTTTCAGATAATTTCAACTTTATTTTGCTTATTTCTGCTTAGTTCAGATTTTTTCAGATTTCAGATTGTTTCAGATATTTCAGATTATTCACAATTATGCTATTTCTAATTACTTCAGATAATTTAAGCTTATTTCTGCTATTTTAGATAATATTCAGCTGTTTATGCTATCTTTAGCTTTTTTCAGATAGTTTCCACTTTTTTTTGCTTATTTCAGATTATTTCAGATTTCAGATTGTTTAAGATGTTTCAGATTATTCCCAATTAAGCTCGTACTAAATCCTGCTGCTAATTTAAGCTTATTTCTGCTATTTTAGATAATATTCAGCTGTTTTTGACCAATTTCAGCTGATGGCCGCCAACGCTACTTTCAAATGGTTATAACTCGACCATCTTTATACATAGAGAGCTGAAATTTGGTGAGGTTGTAGCTGAGGACATTATCTATCATGTACGGAATCCAAAAAAAAAATCCAAGATGGCCGACAATGCAAAAAAGTAAAAATACCATAAAATGGTCAATTTTAGTGATATTGAGCTGAAACTTGGTGTAGTGATAGCTGAGAATGTTTCCTATCAAATGCAATATCAAAATCAAAAATCCAAGATGGCCGCCAACGCTACTTTCAAATGGCTTTAACTCAGCCATCATTATACACAGAGAGTCGAAATTTGGTGAGGTTGTAGCTGAGGACATTATCTATCATGTACGGAATCCAAATCAAAAATCCAAGATGGCCGACAAAGTAAAACATTAAAAAACTGTAAAAATCCAAGATGGCCGCCAACGCTACATTCAAATGGCTTTAACTCAGCCATCTTTATTCATAGAGAGCTGAAATTTGGTGAGGTTGTAGCTGAGGGAATCCTCTATCATGTACGGAATCCAAATCAAAAATCCAAGATGGCCGACAAAGCAAAACATTAAAAATACTGTAAAATCCAAGATGGCCACCAACGCTACTTTCAAATGCTTTAACTCAGCCATCATTATACATAGAGAGCCGAAATTTGGTGAGGTTGTAGCTGAGGGAATCCTCTATCATGTACGGAATCCAAATCAAAAATCCAAGATGGCCGACAAAGCAAAACATTAAAAATACTGTAAAATCCAAGATGGCCACCAACGCTACTTTCAAATGGCTTTAAATCAGCCATATTTATTCATAGAGAGCCGAAATTTGGTGAGGTTGTAGCTATGGACATTCTTTATCATGCATTAGGTGAAACGGCCATTTTGATTGAATATGCAAATTAGGTGAAGTGGCCATTTTGGTTCAATATACAAGGCAGTTAATTGCCTTGCGAAGTAAGTCAATGCATGTATTGTTACCATTTTGGTTCTACAATTTAAGTAGACAAGTTAGCCATTTTGATTTAATAAGCACATTAGGTAAAGCGGCCATTTTGATTGAACATGCAAGTTGGGTGAAGCGGCCATTTTGGCATTCACACATGCATTTTCTCAGGAAATGCAATCTAGTTATTATTATTCCGGTTACTATCCTGATTCCGTACGTTTTTTGGCACGCTACTCCTCCTACAGTTTTTGTGCTATTTCAACAATTCATATATCAAAATGTTCAGCTCATTTAGGACATGGGTGCTATGACTTTTGGTATTGGTGCAACTTTAGCTTTTTGAAATATTCAGCCTTTTCGGCCATTTTTTTCCCATTGAAAATGAATGGAGCTCATTTTACATCCTTGATATCTTTGGAACTCATTACAATATTTCACTACTCCTTTCACATTTTGGACTAGCTCAGCTTCCTTCAGCTTCCTTGTACAAAATTTTAAAAAAAATTCAGCTACTTTCAGCTAATTTCAGCTGTTTCTTGAACTGCTTTGTGCTCTTTTCAGCTTTATGCAGCTTACTTCAACATTTTTGTACTTCTATTGACTTATTTCTGCTAACTTCAGATCATTATGCTTCTTTCAGATGATTTTTGAAAGATTGGGATATTTTAGCTATTTTAGCTACTATTTAGCTGTTTTATGATAGTTTCAGCTTTTTCAGCTATTTCAACAATTTTTTTTAATCAATCCAACTTTTTTCAGCCTAATTCAGCAAAACCATGCTCTACCAACTTCCTTCTGGTAATTTAAGATTGTTTCTGCTTGTTTTAGCTGTTGTTCAGCTGTTTTTGGCCAATTTCAGCTTTATTCAGATATTTTCAACTTTATTTTGCTTATTTCTACTTATTTCAGATTTTTTTCAATTTCAGATTGTTTCAGATACTTCATCTTCTGCTGCTTTGTGCTTATTTCTGCTAGTTTCAGCTTCTTCTGCTATTTTAGCTACTATTAAGCTGTTTTTATGCTAATTTAGGCTTGTTTCAACACATTCCACATTATTTGAACTCATTTCAACTTTTTCCAGCCAAATTCTGCAAAAATGTACTCTCTCTACTAATTTCTAAGACATTTAAGCTTCTTTCTGCTATTTCAGATAATATTCAGCTGTTTTTGCTATCTTAAGCTTTTTTCAGATAATTTCAACTTTATTTTGCTTATTTCTGCTTAGTTCAGATTTTTTCAGATTTCAGATTGTTTCAGATATTTCAGATTATTCACAATTATGCTATTTCTAATTACTTCAGATAATTGATGCTTATTTCTGCTACTTTAGATAATATTCAGCTGTTTATGCTATCTTAAGCTTTTTTCAGATAATTTCCACTTTTTTTGCTTATTTCAGATTATTTCAGATTTCAGATTGTTTAAGATGTTTCAGATTATTCCCAATTAGGCTCTTACTAATTCCTTCTTCTGATTTAAGATTATTTCTGATATATTAGATAATATTTAGCTGTTTTTGTTCAATTTCAGCTGATGGCCGCCAACACAACATTCAAATGGCTTTAACTCAGCCATCTTTATACATAGAGAGCTGAAATTTGGTGAGGTTGTATCTAAGGACATCCTCTATCATGTATTGAATCCAAATCAAAAATCCAAGATGGCCGACAATGCAAAAAACTAAAAATACCATAAAATGGTCAATTTTAGTGATATTGAGCTGAAACTTGGTGTAGTGATAGCTGAGAATGTTTCCTATCAAATGCAATATCAAAATCAAAAATCCAAGATGGCCGCCAACGCTACTTTCAAATGGCTTTAACTCAGCCATCATTATACACAGAGAGCCGAAATTTGGTGAGGTTGTAGCTGAGGACATTATCTATCATGTACGGAATCCAAATCAAAAATCCAAGATGGCCGACAAAGTAAAACATTAAAAAACTGTAAAAATCCAAGATGGCCGCCAACGCTACATTCAAATGGCTTTAACTCAGCCATCTTTATTCATAGAGAGCTGAAATTTGGTGAGGTTGTAGCTGAGGGAATCCTCTATCATGTACGGAATCCAAATCAAAAATCCAAGATGGCAGACAAAGCAAAACATTAAAAATACTGTAAAATCCAAGATGGCCGCCAACGCTAATTTCAAATGCTTTAACTCAGCCATCATTATACATAGAGAGCCGAAATTTGGTGAGGTTGTAGCTAAGGGAATCCCCTATCATGTACGGAATCCAAATCAAAAATCCAAGATGGCCGACAAAGCAAAACATTAAAAATACTGTAAAATCCAAGATGGCCACCAACGCTACTTTCAAATGGCTTTAAATCAGCCATATTTATTCATAGAGAGCCGAAATTTGGTGAGGTTGTAGCTATGGACATTCTTTATCATGCATTAGGTGAAACGGCCATTTTGATTGAATATGCAAATTAGGTGAAGTGGCCATTTTGGTTCAATATACAAGGCAGTTAATTGCCTTGCGAAGTAAGTCAATGCATGTATTGTTACCATTTTGGTTCTACAATTTAAGTAGACAAGTTAGCCATTTTGATTTAATAAGCACATTAGGTAAAGCGGCCATTTTGATTGAACATGCAAGTTGGGTGAAGCGGCCATTTTGGCATTCACACATGCATTTTCTCAGGAAATGCAATCTAGTTGTGTGAATGCCACATAGGCATTCACACTATAGTGATTGTGTTTATATTTATTATTATTATTCTTCCAGTTACTATCCTGATTCCGTACGTTTTTTGGCACGCTACTCCTCCTACAGTTTTTGTGCTATTTCAACAATGCATATATCAAAATGTTCAGCTCATTTAGGACACTCCGGCTATGACTTTTGGTATTGGTGCAACTTTAGCTTTTTGAAATATTTAGCCTTTTCGGCCATTTTTTTCCCATTGAAAATGAATGGAGCTCATTTTACATCCTTAATATCTTTGGAACTCATTACAATATTTCACTACTTTTTTCACATTTTGGACCAGCTCAGCTTCCTTAAGCTACCTTGTACATTTAAAAAAAAAATTTCAGCTACTTTCAGCTGATTTCAGCTGTTTCTTGAACTGTGTTGCACTCTTTTCAGCCTAATGCAGCTTACTTCAACATTTTTGTACATCTACTGACTTATTTCTGCTAATTTCAGATCATTATGCTCCTTTCAGCAAATTTTTCAAAGATTAACATATTTTTGCTACTTTAGCTACTATTTAGCTGTTTTATGCAAATTTCAGCTTTTTCAGCTATTTCAACCATTTTTAAAAATCAATCCAACTTTTTTCAGCCTAATTCAGCAAAACCATGCTCTACCAACTTCCTTCTGGTAATTTCAGATTATTTTTGCCTATTTTAGCTACTATTTAGCTGTTTTATGCAAATTTAAGCTTTTTCAGCTATTTCAACAATTTTTTTTAATCAATCCAACTTTTTTCAGCCTAAATCAATATAACCATGCTCTCCCAACTTCCTTCTTGTAATTTAAGATTATTTCTGCTTGTTTTAGCTGTTGTTCAGCTGTTTTTGGCCAATTTCAGCTTTATTCAGATATTTTCAACTTTCTTTTGCTTATTTCTGCTTATTTCAGATTTTTTTCAATTTCAGATTGTTTCAGATACTTCATATTCTGCTGCTTTGTGCTTATTTCTGCTAGTTTCAGCTTCTTCTGCTATTTTAGCTACTATTAAGCTGTTTTTATGCTAATTTAGGCTTGTTTCAACAAATTCCACATTATTTGAACTCATTTCAACCTTTTTCAGCCTAATTCTGCAAAACTGTACTCTCGCTACTAATTTCTAAGACATTTAAGCTTATTTCTGGTATTTCAGATAATATTCAGCTGTTTTTGCTATCTTAAGCTTTTTTCAGATAATTTCCACTTTTTTTGGCTTATTTCAGATTATTTCAGATTTCAGATTGTTTAAGATGTTTCAGATTATTCCCAA
This sequence comes from Garcialebias charrua, assembly GCA_038048925.1. Classification (NCBI taxonomy): domain Eukaryota; kingdom Metazoa; phylum Chordata; class Actinopteri; order Cyprinodontiformes; family Rivulidae; genus Garcialebias; species Garcialebias charrua. The sequence goes on along the minus strand of JBBPBX010054569.1, from coordinate 5,481 downwards.
TTAAGCTCTTACTAAATCCTGCTGCTAATTTAAGCTTATTTCTGCTGTTTTAGATAATATTCAGCTGTTTTTGACCAATTTCAGCTGATGGCCGCCCACGCTACTTTCAAATGGTTATAACTCGACCATCTTTATACATAGAGAGCTGAAATTTGGTGAGGTTGTAGCTGAGGACATTATCTATCATGTATAGAATCCAAAAAAAAAATCCAAGATGGCCGACAATGCAAAAAAGTAAAAATACTATAAAATGGTCAATTTTAGTGATATTGAGCTGAAACTTGGTGTAGTGATAGCTGAGAATGTTTCCTATCAAATGCTATATAAAAATCAAAAATCCAAGATGGCCGCCAACGCTACTTTCAAATGGCTTTAACTCAGCCATCATTATACATAGAGAGCCGAAATTTGGTGAGGTTGTAGCTGAGGGCATTATCTATCATGTACGGAATCCAAATAAAAAATCCAAGATGGCCGACAAAGTAAAACATTAAAAAACTGTAAAAATCCAAGATGGCCGCCAACGCTACATTCAAATGGCTTTAACTCAGCCATCTTTATTAATAGAGAGCTGAAATTTGGTGAGGTTGTAGCTGAGGGAATCCTCTATCATGTATGGAATCCAAATCAAAAATCCAAGATGGCCGACAAAGCAAAACATTAAAAATACTGTAAAATCCAAGATGGCTTCCAACGCTACTTTCAAATGGCTTTAACTCAGCCATCATTATACATAGAGAGCCGAAATTTGGTGAGGTTGTAGCTGAGGGAATCCTCTATCATGTACGGAATCCAAATCAAAAATCCAAGATGGCCGACAAAGCAAAACATTAAAAATACTGTAAAATCCAAGATGGCCACCAACGCTACTTTCAAATGGCTTTAACTCAGCCATCATTATACATAGAGAGCCGAAATTTGGTGAGGTTGTAGCTGAGGACATTATCTATCATGTACGGAATCCAAATCAAAAATCCAAGATGGCCGACAAAGTAAAACATTAAAAAACTGTAAAAATCCAAGATGGCCGCCAACGCTACATTCAAATGGCTTTAACTCAGCCATCTTTATTCATAGAGAGCTGAAATTTGGTGAGGTTGTAGCTGAGGGAATCCTCTATCATGTACGGAATCCAAATCAAAAATCCAAGATGGCCGACAAAGCAAAACATTAAAAATACTGTAAAATCCAAGATGGCCACCAACGCTACTTTCAAATGCTTTAACTCAGCCATCATTATACATAGAGAGCCGAAATTTGGTGAGGTTGTAGCTGAGGGAATCCTCTATCATGTACGGAATCCAAATCAAAAATCCAAGATGGCCGACAAAGCAAAACATTAAAAATACTGTAAAATCCAAGATGACCACCAACGCTACTTTCAAATGGCTTTAAATCAGCCATATTTATTCATAGAGAGCCGAAATTTGGTGAGGTTGTAGCTATGGACATTCTTTATCATGCATTAGGTGAAGCGGCCATTTTGATTGAATATGCAAATTAGGTGAAGTGGCCATTTTGGTTCAATATACAAGGTAGTTAATTGCCTTGCAAAGTAAGTCAATGCATGTATTGTTACCATTTTGGTTCTACAATTTAAGTAGGCAATGTAACCATTTTGATTTAATAAGCACATTAGGTAAAGCGGCCATTTTGATCGAACATGCAAGTTGTGTGAAGCGGCCATTTTGGCATTCACACATGCATTTTCTCAGGAAATGCAATCTAGTTGTGTGAATGCCACATAGGCATTCACACTATAGTGATTCTGTTTATATTTATTATTATTATTAAACTTATTCCGGTTACTATCCTGATTCCGTACGTTTTTTGGCACGCTACTCCTCCTACAGTTTTTGTGCTATTGCAACAATTCATATATCAAAATGTTCAGCTCATTTAGGACATGGGTGCTATGACTTTTGGTATTGGTGCAACTTTAGCTTTTTGAAATATTCAGCCTTTTCGGCCATTTTTTTCCCATTGAAAATGAATGGAGCTCATTTTACATCCTTGATATCTTTGGAACTCTATACAATATTTCACTACTCCTTTCACATTTTGGACCAGCTCAGCTTCCTTCAACTACCTTGTACATTTTTTTAAAAATATTTCAGCTACTTTCAGCTAATTTCAGCTGTTTCTTCAATTGCTTTGTGCTCTTTTCAGCTTTATGCAGCTTACTTCAACATTTTTGTACTTCTACTGACTTATTTCTGCTAATTTCAGATCATCATGCTCCTTTAAGCTAATTTTTCAAAGATTAAGATATTTCAGCTATTTTAGCTACTATTTAGCTGTTTTATGATAATTTCAGCTTTTTCAGCTATTTCAACAATTTTTTTTAATCAATCCAACTTTTTTCAGCCTAATTCAGCAAAACCATGCTCTACCAACTTCCTTCTGGTAATTTAAGATTGTTTCTGCTTGTTTTAGCTGTTGTTCAGCTGTTTTTTGCCAATTTCAGCTTTATTCAGATATTTTCAACTTTATTTTGCTTATTTCTACTTATTTCAGATTTTTTTCAATTTCAGATTGTTTCAGATACTTCATATTATGCTGCTTTGTGCTTATTTCTGCTAGTTTCAGCTTCTTCTGCTATTTTAGCTACTATTAAGCTGTTTTTATGCTAATTTAGGCTTGTTTCAACAAATTCCACATTATTTGAACTCATTTCAACTTTTTCCAGCCTAATTCTGCAAAACTGTACTCTCTCTACTAATTTCTAAGACATTTAAGCTTCTTTCTGCTATTTCAGATAATATTCAGCTGTTTTTGCTATCTTAAGCTTTTTTCAGATAATTTCAACTTTATTTTACTTATTTCTGCTTAGTTCAGATTTTTTCAGATTTCAGATTGTTTCAGATATTTTAGATTATTCAGATTATGCTGCTTTGTGCTTATTTCTGCTAGTTTCAGCTTCTTCTGCTATTTTAGCTACTATTAAGCTGTTTTATGCTAATTTAGGCTTGTTTCAACAAATTCCACAATATTTGAACTCATTTCAACTTTTTCCAGCCTAATTCTGCAAAACTGTACTCTCTCTACTAATTTCTAAGACATTTAAGCTTCTTTCTGCTATTTCGGATAATATTCAGCTTTTTTAGTTATCTTAAGCTTTTTTCAGATAATTTCAACTTTCTTTTGCTTATTTTTGCTTATTTCAGATTTTTTCAGATTTCAGATGGTTTCAGATATTTCAGATTATTCACAATTATGCTATTTCTAATTACTTCAGATAATTGATGCTTATTTCTGCTACTTTAGATAATATTCAGCTGTTTATGCTATCTTAAGCTTTTTTCAGATAATTTCCACTTTTTTTGCTTATTTCAGATTATTTCAGATTTCAGATTGTTTAAGATGTTTCAGATTATTACCAATTAAGCTCTTACTAAATCCTGCTGCTAATTTAAGCTTATTTCTGCTATTTTAGATAATATTCAGCTGTTTTTGACCAATTTCAGCTGATGGCCGCCAACGCTACTTTCAAATGGTTATAACTCGACCATCTTTATACATAGAGAGCTGAAATTTGGTGAGGTTGTAGCTGAGGACATTATCTATCATGTATGGAATCCAAAAAAAAAATCCAAGATGGCCGACAATGCAAAAAAGTAAAAATACCATAAAATTGTCAATTTTAGTGATATTGAGCTGAAACTTGGTGTAGTGATAGCTGAGAATGTTTCCTATCAAATGCCATATCAAAATCAAAAATCCAAGATGGCCGCCAACGCTACTTTCAAATGGCTTTAACTCAGCCATCATTATACACAGAGAGCCGAAATTTGGTGAGGTTGTAGCTGAGGACATTATCTATCATGTACGGAATCCAAATCAAAAATCCAAGATGGCCGACAAAGTAAAACATTAAAAAACTGTAAAAATCCAAGATGGCCGCCAACGCTACATTCAAATGGCTTTAACTCAGCCATCTTTATTCATAGAGAGCTGAAATTTGGTGAGGTTGTAGCTGAGGGAATCCTCTATCATGTACGGAATCCAAATCAAAAATCCAAGATGGCCGACAAAGCAAAACATTAAAAATACTGTAAAATCCAAGATGGCCACCAACGCTACTTTCAAATGGCTTTAAATCAGCCATATTTATTCATAGAGAGCCGAAATTTGGTGAGGTTGTAGCTATGGACATTCTTTATCATGCATTAGGTGAAACGGCCATTTTGATTGAATATGCAAATTAGGTGAAGTGGCCATTTTGGTTCAATATACAAGGCAGTTAATTGCCTTGCGAAGTAAGTCAATGCATGTATTGTTACCATTTTGGTTCTACAATTTAAGTAGGCAATGTAACCATTTTGATTTAATAAGCACATTAGGTAAAGCGGCCATTTTGATCGAACATGCAAGTTGTGTGAAGCGGCCATTTTGGCATTCACACATGCATTTTCTCAGGAAATGCAATCTAGTGTTACAATTACATCTGTTACTATCCTGATTCCGTACGTTTTTTGGCACGCTACTCCTCCTACAGTTTTTGTGCTATTTCAACAATTCATATATCAAAATGTTCAGCTCATTCAGGACATGATGGCTATGACTTTTGGTATTGGTGCAACTTTAGCTTTTTGAAATATTCAGCCTTTTCGGCCATTTTTTTCCCATTGAAAATGAATGGAGCTCAAATGAACTCAATGAGCTCATTTTACATCCTTGATATCTTTGGAACTCATTACAATATTTCACTACTCCTTTCACATTTTGGACCAACTCAACTTCCTTCAGCTACCTTGTACATTTTTTAAAAATATTTCGGCTACTTTCAGCTAATTTCAACTGTTTCTACAACGACTTTGCGATCTTTTCAGCTTAATGCAGCTTACTTCAACATTGTTGTACTTATACTGACTTATGATCATTATGCTCCTTTCAGCAAATTTTTGAAAGATTAAGATATTTTTGCTATTTTAGCTACTATTTAGCTGTTTATGCAAATTTCAGCTTTTTCAGCTATTTCAACAATTTTTTTTAATCAATCCAACTTTTTTCAGCCTAATTCAGCAAAACCATGTTCTACCAACTTCCTTCTGGTAATTTAAGATATTTTCTGCTTGTTTTAGCTGTTGTTCAGCTGTTTTTGACCAATTTCAGCTGATGGCTGCCAATGTTACTTTCAAATGGCTTTAACTCAGCCATCTTTATTCATAGAGAGCTGAAATTTGGTGAGGTTGTAGCTATGGACCATCTCTAACATACATTAGGTGAAGCAGCCATTTTGATTGAACATGCAAATTAGGTGAGGCCGCCATTTTGGTTCAATATACAAGGCAGTTACTTGCCTTGCAAAGTAAGTCAATGCATGTATTGTTGCCATTTTGGTTCTACAATTAAAGTAGACAAGGTAGCCATTTTGATTTAATAAGCACATTAGGTAAAGCGGCCATTTTGATTGAACATGCAAGTTGGGTGAAGCGGCCATTTTGGCATTCACACATGCATTTTCTCAGGAAATGCAAT
>JBBPBX010054568.1:0-23416 GCA_038048925.1 Garcialebias charrua | reverse complement strand
CTAAAGACCAAACCCCCACACACAAACAGAGTGGTGTGGTTTATGCAGTCCAGTGCAGCGAGGTCTGCTCAGACCGTTACATTGGAGAAACTAAGCAGCCCATCCACAAAAGAATGTCCCAACACAGGAGCAACCTCCTCTGGACAAAACTCAGCTGTTCACCTCCACCTCACGGACAAGGGTCACTCTTTTGATGACCAAAATGTGCAAATGTTGGACAGAGAGCACAGATGTTTGAGAGGGGTGTGAAGGAAGCTGTTTATGTTAAGAGAGAAAAACTTTCTCTCAACAGAGGAGGAGGTCTGAGATTTCAACTTTCCAAGACTTATAACTCAGTTTTGGAACTGATTCCGAAACGTTTTACACCGGATGGGAACAGAGGTGTCTTGTCTGTAAATTAGACTAACAAATTTCTTTGAGAAGCCTCTGTTTGTTGGTTTGGGAGGTGTTTTTTGTCAATTTACATACAGTGTTGTGTCTTCTGTCAGAGACCTCAAGGGAACCCCCTACTGTTAAGGTGTGATCTGTCAATTTACATGTATGTGTTACCTCAGCTTGCAATTTACATATGATGGTGCGTGGTTCTGTTATAACTCCAAACTTCTCACAGTTTGTTTCAGTGAATTGAAAAAGCCTCCTGGATAGGAGTCGAAACGTTTTCTGCAACAAATAAAGTCCAGTTGATCTTGTATTGAACGCCTTTTTGATCTGTTATGGGTCACCGCTGACGCGTTGCGTTTGTTACGCGTCACTACTGACAACCCAAAAATGTGGGCAGGTGTTGTGCCAAAAATCGATTGGCTGCCAAATGGCGGCTGCGGGAGTGTGCACGGGAGGACTTCAATAAGAATCTAACAAGATTACACTTAAAAACAATAATTTGTTTGCTCAGACTTACAGTAAAGGTGTGTCTCAGATGAACTTTTACTTAATAAATGCACTTTGACAGTCAAATCAGCTGCATTTCGCCGAGGCAGCGCAGTGAAATGAAGCTGATTTGACGGTTGCTCCAAGCAGCGAGTAGAACGAAGGTGGCAGTTTATGGCAAGCAGATTGTGTCATTAATAGCCACCTTTATCAATTACATAACACAACAGCATGCCATATTGCTTGAGTACCATCTACTGGCTGAAAATGGTAGTGTTCAATATTTTCAGTCAGAATGAATTAAAACGGTCATATCTCAGCCAAAAATTGCTTTATAAATATGGGGAAAATCCATAAATATGTTGCTTTGATATAGAAGTTTCAGTATATGCAAATTATGCAAAACACCATGACTTATAAGGTGAAAAACACCGTACAAGTATCATGACCAGCTCAAATAATCCAAAAGTAGCTGTTGGTATTTTCCCCTTCCTGCTGTAAACTATATTAGTTTTAAATATCTATTTGAATGCCATTAAATTTGTGACTGACGGGTATTTTTAAAATTTAAAGCAGTGTTTTGGCAAATGCCTAATCTCTGCAGTTCTCTATGAACTGTAATGGTGGATTCAACAGATCCACAGCTTTGTTTGGAGGTTTAATGGCAGATCAATTTAAAGAGTATATGAGTGTGAGAAGACACCAAAAATGAGAAGGAAAGGGACAGGATGATGTTGAGGGAGTAAACTGTGGTGAAAGTTCACGTGGAAAACAGAAAAGAAGTTGTAGGCTGGCTGACAGAATGAAATAACGTGTGAGAGCTATACGCCTTTTTGAAGAGTGAGTGACAGGTAAACACTGTCCGTGCTCTTCTAATCCAGAGAGTGCTTTTACCTTTGGTCCCTCATGATGATGTCATCTCTCTTCTTCTTCTTCTTTAGTCTTTTCTCTCTTCAGGGCTCGTCACAGCGAGTCATCCTCCATCTCACTCTGTCCCACATCTCCTCTTTCCACTATTTCCTCTTTATACATTTATTTATGTGTGTGTGTGTGTGTATGTGCCTGTGGGTGAGTGGGTTGAGGATACCAAAACAACATAATATTCTTGGCATTGTCACCTGCATGTGGTTTTGTGTTTTTATTTGCCTACATTATAAACAAAAATAGCTAATTTAAGCATGAAAATTAGTTCCTACTGGATATTTACTACATGGAAATTTCCACTTTGACATATTTTAACCATACAAATTGTTAGACAACACATTTTAGTCTCTGTGAAGGAAAAGTGTCAGGGAAGGACAAACAAAATAACTTGAAATCACTCGCTCTTCCTCCATAATGCAAATAAAATAAAACTTTAAATCTTGATCAGATCAACCACAGATAAAAATGTATTGTATGCTTCCTGGCTCATGCAGCTATGATGGAGTATCAGGTTGATTAAAATAACATTCATCCATCCATCCATCCATCCATCATCCATCATCCATCCATCCATCCATCCATCCATCCATCCATCCATCCATCCATCCATGGTTCAGACGTCTCTCTCCACAGCCTCTTCCAGTTCTTCTGGGAGGACTTCAAGGTGTTCCTAGTCAACAGAGAGACTCTCTCCAGCGTGTCCTGGGTCTTCCTCTGGGTCTCCTCCCAGGTGGACATGTCCAGAGCACATCCCCAGGGAGGAGTCCAGGAAGTTTCCTTACCAGATGCTTGAACCACCTCACCTGACTCCTCTGGATGTGGAGGAGCAGCAGTTCTACTCTGAGTCTCTCCTGAAAACTGAACTTCTCAGCCCGTCTCTGAGGGAGAGTCCAGCTGCAGAGGAAACTCATTTCAACCTCCTGGATCCACGACCTCATTCTTTCAGTCATTACCCAGAGTTCATGACCAGAGGTGAGGGGAGGAAAGTAGAGTGATACCCAGAACTTTGCCTTACAGCTCAGCTCCCTCTTCACCACAATGGACCGGCACAGAGTACACAATACTGCAGAAGCTGCACCAATCCATCTGTCAATCTCACGCTCCATTCTTCCCTCACTCGTGAACAAAACCCCAAGATACCTGAACTCCTCCACTTTCATTCAACCTTTATTTAGTCAGGTAAATCTCATTGAGCCTCGTGAACTCATTTACAAGAGCGACCACCTGCTGCAAACTAAAGAATGATGAACAGCAATGGTAGAATTTCCTTAAACAATAAACAATACCATACCATACCAACTTTATTTATAGAGCACTTTATGCACCCAACAGGACCAAAGTGCTGTACACACAATCACAAAATACAATACAATCATAAAATGGAAGGGACTAAAAACAGTACTAAAATAATAGTATTTATTCGCAATAGAGAAACGTGATAGAAATACAGATTTTTTTTAAAACAAAGTCTCAAAACTAGCAAAACATTATAAGGTAGATGTACTTGAGGCAGAAGCTCACCCTCGACCTGAAGAGAACAATCCGCCCTTTTCTGACTGAGGACCAGGTCTCAGATCTGGAGATGATTCTCATCCCAGCTGCTTCACACTCGGCTGAAACTGCTCCAATGAGAGCTGAAGATCCCAGCACCATGACGCCAACAGGACCACATCATCTGCAAAGAGCAGAGATGAATCCTGAGTCCACAGAACCAAACTCCCTGCACCTCCTGGCTGCACCGAGACATTCTGTTTAGTTATGAACAGAATGGGTGACAACAGGCAACCCTGATGGAGTCTCCCCCCTGAAGGCGTCAGACTTACTGCCGCCAATGTGAACCAAACACTTGCACCGCTTGTATATAGGGACCATGTTGTGTAAGTAAATAAAAAATATATGTATTTAAAAAAAATTGTTTCCATTTTTCAATATTAAAGTTGAAATGTTGAGTGGAAAAAAACAACTCAAAATATTGTTTAAAATATGAGGAAGCAACCCTGTTGTGCTCAAACACCTTACTGGTTTTGATCCATCCTTTATCATTCTAGCCGAGGGTTATAGGTTTTACTTTAACAGGGTGAACTACAGAAGAAAATAAAATGTATTTGCCTTGAACCATCCATTGTGCAGTTTATTAATGTCACAGCAGCACAACTCACAAGACATCCTTCAGTCTATTGAAATAAGAACCTCAAACATATGATGCTTCAAAATACTCTCAAATAATCTGAAACTTTATTAAAGCAGCCTACATTACTGCTTGTTGTCCAGTAAAACTCAAACTCCTCCTCAAAACAGTAATAAGTATTTGGAGTAATTTACAGATTATATAGAACTTCAGAAGTAACGTTGGTGTACGTGATTAAAAAAATCAAGTCACTAAAAGACGTGAATAGATTTTAGCAGCAACGATGGTTTGGTCTTTGCAGAGCGCCCCAAGGGATCTTGGGTAGTAAAACAATTACTGTCATAAGACTTAATTTTCTCAATTTAGAAAACCATGTACATCAATTATCATTGTTGCTGTCACAGTGCAGCAGGTGTTGAGCTTAGTTTTGTTTCCAGTGTGAACGGGGTGCAGAGATGGACGTGCAGCACTTGAAGTGGACGATTGTACAAAAATGACAAAATCAAGCTTTAATATTCACAAAGTCAACAGAGGTGTCTGTGTCAGCATCAAACATTTATAAAACACACATTTATTATTTATAAAACACATTTATTAGTTGTTATTCTAGAAGTTAAACAGAAACATGCACATTTATGTAATTCTGGAAAAAAGTTTGTTCTTGTGCAACTTTTTTTGGCAGGTCCTAAGAATGTGTTTAAATTAGGGTATAACTATTTAAATAAAATTTGAGTATATATTATTTACTTTCCTGCAGTTGACAGGAGTTTATATTTGTAATTTTACAGGTTTATTTAAAATCGATTGAACCTGAAAATAAGATTCTGCCCCAGTTTTCCAAGGTAAGAGCAAACGATGATCTGTTGCTGGCTCTCAAACAAAATGACATCTGTTAGCACATCTGTGGGCATTTATTGACTTAACTGGGGAAACAGATTTTAGATCTGTGCACACAATTTAAATAACTGAGGGAACTGGTTCTTACTACCACACAGTGCCAGCCCAAGACTCCATGGGGCCCTAAGCAAAATTTGGTTTGGGGCCCTCTATTTCTGCTAATAATATGGATTACTGCAATCAATAGTCAGATGATCAGATCATTCACTCACTTGACATAAACTCATTGCAACTTTACAAAATGGAAAGAAAAAACAAACAAACAAACAAACACCAGTGTATTGTATAGCAAAAGTGTTATCTGGTTTATTTATTGTCTTTGGTTCCAAAGAACTGCAACAGTAATGTTCAAAATAATTTGTAGTGCAAGATCAATGATAAAGCACTATATTTGTTATACAATACAATTATACTCCCGCTCTTAATTTACTGTATAGATGATTGGGGTACAGCGTGCAAAACTGTAACCAAACCTATTTTTATTTTACAGAAGAGAGCCATAATAATTATTGCAAGAAAACATTACTGCCATCCATCTAATGTTTTGTTACGAAGGACAAACATGTCTCCTGTTTCTGCAGATGTTCAGCTGACCAACATCTGGCTGCAGTGGAGAAACGTTCAGGAAGTAGAAACTAATTCTCTCCTGGACTCTGTGTCTGTTTGAAGCTCAGCAACGTTCTTCAGAGTCTCCCACTCTGAGTGCAGCCTCTCAAACGTTGGTTCTGCTGAGTTCTGTCCACAGAACCTGCTCCACATCTCAGGTCCAGATGTTCCACTCAGCTGCAGGAGCTTCTAACGGCCCTTAAATCCCCACAAACATGAAGAGGAGAGAAGAAGAAGAACATCCAGGAAGATGTTTCTCTGAACTGACCAACACTTATAAACTGATACACAACACGAGCTAAAAGATAAAAAAGATGAACACTAGTTAAAAGTTAAAGAAGAGAATCACTTGCTAAAAGTTAGAAGTAGCTAAACTTTAGCTAAAAGNGTGAACTACAGAAGAAAACAAAAAGTATTTGCCTTGAACCATCCACTGTGCAGTTTATTACTGTCACAGCAGCACAACTCACAAGACATCCTTCAGTCTATTGAAATAAGAACCTCAAACATATGATGCTTCAAAATACTCTCAAATAATCTGAAACTTTATTAAAGCAGCCTACATTACTGCTTGTTGTCCAGTAAAACTCAAACTCCTCCTCAAAACAGTAATATGTATTTGGGTTATTTACAGATTATACAGAACTTCAGAAGTAACATTGGTGTACGTGATTAAAAAACCAAGTCACTAAAAGACGTGAATAGATTTTAGCAGCAACGATGGTTTGGTCTTTGCAGAGCGCCCCAAGGGATCTTGGGTAGTAAAACAATTACTGTCATAAGACTTAATTTTCTCAATTTAGAAAACCATGTACATCAATTATCATTGTTGCTGTCACAGTGCAGCAGGTGTTGAGCTTAGTTTTGTTTCCAGTGTGAACGGGGTGCAGAGATGGACGTGCAGCACTTGAAGTGGACGATTGTACAAAAATGACAAAATCAAGCTTTAATATTCACAAAGTCAACAGAGGTGTCTGTGTCAGCATCAAACATTTATAAAACACACATTTATTAGTTATTATTCCAGAAGTTAAACAGAAACATGCACGTTTGTGTAATTTCTGGAAAAAAAGTTTGTTCTTGTGCCAGAAAGTTACCACCAAAGTTTGTTCTTGTGCCACTTTTTTTGGCAGGTCCTAAGAATGTGTTTAAATTAGGTTATAACTATTTAAATAAAATGTGAGTATATATTATTTACTTTCCTGCAGTTTACAGGAGGTTATTTTTGTAATTTTACAGGTTTATTTAGAATCGATTGAGCCTGAAAATAAGATTCTGCCCCAGTTTTCCAAGGTAAGAGCAAACGATGATCTGCAACTGGCTCTCAAACAAAATGACATCTGTTTGCACATCTGTGGGCATTTATTGACTTAACTGGGGGAACAGATTTTAGATTTGTGCACACAATTTAAATAACTGAGGGAACTGGTTCTTACTACCACACAGTGCCAGCCCAAGACTCCATGGGGCCCTAAGCAAAATTTGGTTTGGGGCCCTCTATTTCTGCTAATAATATGGATTACTGCAATCAATAGTCAGATGATCAGATCATTCACTCACTTGACATAAACTCATTGCAACTCTACAAAATGGAAAGAAAAAAACAAAACAAACAAACAAAAAACAAACAAACACCAGTGTATTTTATAGCAAAAGTGTTATCTGGTTTATTTATTGTCTTTGGTTCCAAAGAACTGCAACTGTAATGTTCAAAATAGTTTGTAGTGCAAGATCAACAACAAACAGATAAAATAACTTAGATGCATATCAAGCAATTAAATTGTGCAAAAACAGGCACAATAAAATATATATAAAGGAGATACTTTAATAATGTAAATGAACAATTACTTGAAATCACGTAAAATGGTTCAAAAAAAATTAAGTTGAATAATTAGTTATTAACACTAAGTAAATTAATGCAACAATTTGCAAAAGCTGAATTTAAAATATTAAATATAATCATAGAGAAAGCATTACAAAAAATAAATAATAAAAAATAAATAAAAATCCAACTAGGGGGCCCTCTAGTGGCCCCGGGGCCCTAAGCAGCTGCTTAGTTTGCTTTCCTTGGGCCGGCCCTGCTACCACAAATGGTATTTATATCATAAGATCGGAGTGCTCCACAGGATTTTATTTACATTTTTATCTCTTTAATGCTTTCAAATGCCCCAGCTTTTTTAAAATTTAGAAGAAAAAGAAAATACTTTCTTTGGCCTAACGGAAACTATCCCAGTTTGCACAAACATTTAGCTTCTTTTATTAATAAAAGTCAAAATCGTTGAAACTCTGCTTTGCAGATGTTCCATAATATTCTTCCAAAAAGTAAAGACCCCTCCAGAGAAGTACAATAAATAAATAAATATATTTGGTCATACAACCTGCTTTGTGTCTGGAAACAACCTGCGTGAAGGAAACCAGTATTTTATTACTGAGGGCTGCTGTGGTGTAGAGGTAAGGCAGCTCAGGACCAGAGAGTTGCAGGTTCAGCTCCTCGTCATGCCCACATGTTGCGGTGTTCTTGAGCAAGACACCTAACCTCTAACTTCTCCCCAGGTGCTTACATACCTGCCCACTCTCCACCTGGGTGAACCTCAGGTGTGATGGGTTGAATGCAGATGTAAAGAAACGTACAATGATGACAACACAGCACTTTTAATTTCCCTGAGCATCACAGCACAGGTCCAGGGGGGAGTGGGGGTGCAGAGGCTAGAGAAGGTGGGCCTGCGATTGGAAGGTCGCTGGTTCAACTCCCTAATTCGACAACATCAAAACACAGGTGGTGCGGAAGTATATACAGGTAGTCCTCGACTTACGACGGAGATCCGTTCCTACGCTGCGTCGTCACTCGAATTTTGACATAAGTCGGAACATATGTAAATACTTCACCTTATACGTACAATACTGTATTTTACCACATGCTTAGCCTATCCTAACACAGTACCCAACATAATTATCAAAAAACACATACATTTGGAGCCATAATGAAGGCAAAAATAGTTATTTCCTACTCTGGAATGCTGGTTAAGCCATTTTCTCCGTTCCTTCCTCCCTCCTCTGTATTCTCCATTCGTTTACGTTGTAAAACCTCCGTACATAAAACAGCTACTTTTCCACAGCTGCTGTCTGTTTCTGCCTGTCCAGCTTGCTCCAACAAGTTTTGTTTTGTTTTTTGAATGTCCAGAGGACCAGACTTAGCTTTTTTAGAGAGTACAGGACAGTATTTCTCCGCCGCTACGTTTAGAACGTAAAACCGGAAACTGCGTAACTCGGCTTTTCAAAATAAAAATGTCAAATTTTTTATTTTATTTTTTTAATGGAGATGCGTGTCGTAACCACGAAACGTTGTAACTCGAGACCGTCGTAAGTCGAGGACGAACTGCATGTTGAGGAGAAATTAAATATAAATGGACCGATCGCTTGATCAAAACACGTTTTGTCCATGCTGTAATTCCCTACATGAACTGAACACACAAAACAGTTTATGTTGAAGTCACCACTGAATGAAGATAGGTGAAACACCCACACCTGCCTCCACTCTGCACCTTTGAGCAAGGCCGTAACCCCCAGCATCTGCTCCCCTGGGCACCCTAGATGTCAGTTCTCTGCTCCACACAGAGCGCTGTGGTAGCTCGGTGGTCTGTGGTTGTGTCAGGGAGGACATCCGGACTAAAACCAGATTGCCAAGTCTTCGTGTGACTTAGTTCGATGTGACGACCCCTGAAGAAGGGAGCAGCCAATCATAGCATATAACCAGACAAAACTAGCGTCCTTCCTAAAATCCAAATGTCACTATAATTTTGTGACTCATCGATCTGCTTTAATCAGAAGTGATCGGCAGCTTTTATAAACAGATTACCTACGGTAATTGTTTTCCAATTGTTGCTCTGAGTAAATCACTTTAGCTTAGCTATGCTTTAGATGTGATGAAATACAGTGTTTAAAAAAAAAGTTGTTGCTTTCTGCCCAATTATTGAAAACTAACACCTACTTATCAAAGTTTCTTGCAGTTTGCAATGTTTTTGTTCTAGTTTAGTATTTCAAACAAATGGAAAATTCCATTATTTAATAAAATCCCTTTTTTTGTGGCACTTTTTTTGTGTTCTTCCAATAAAATCTCTCAGTTGTTGCTCAGCTGGCTTGGAAAGCCAGGTAAATTACTGAATCATTAGTGTTGGTGTTTTTGTCACATTCAGCTATTGGGCTGACGGCTAATTGCGCAGCATGCTTGAGTGGATTGCTTCAATGATTAATCCTCTTATGGCTGTTTGTAAGCGTGGAAAAGAAAACAGGTCAGTGAGAATGTGTGAGGAAATATCAATTCTGGAGTGAGGTGGGGATTGTAATGAGTTTTATTTTTTTAAGATCTTTAAAACGAGCAGAATAAAGTGACAACTTTTCTTTTCAAAGCAGAGAAAACTAAAGGGCGAGATACACTCGCGCGTCCTCACGATACGCCAATACGCAGCGTACGTATGCCCCGTACGCAGCGTAGCCCCGCGTAGCCCCTCAGGGCAAGTACGCGCAAAGGTATTTTTTTACTACGCATACGCGATCCGCGTGCGCGATACGCGGTGTCTGACCATAAACTTCCCGGCGCCGGACTGTTTTGTATGTTACACAAATGAAATAAATTCCCCTTCTTTATCGCTGATCGGGCCTTTTCTTTTGTTTTTTTGCCTAAAGTCAAGTAACCGCTTCTTCCTCCGTTCACTCGATGATTGAAATGAATGAATTCAGGTCCTACCTTGGTGCGCGATGTTTTAATATCCCCTGGTGGGCTGTGTGCTGCAGGAAAAGCGCTCCCTGTTATTATTTTTATTTCTGAGAGAACTTTTTATAACATATATAGTAGAAACAGCGCATCAGAACACCGCAGAAGTCTGAGCGAGCTGCTCATGTTAAAGGTTTCACTTTCAACTAGGTTTCACATTCAGCTGACTGAGCGCTGTCAATCAATTCAGTAGGCGTGTCAGCAAGTGACCAATCAGCGTGCTCAGTTGTCCCCTTCGTGTGCAGCAGCTCATATTACAACAAGGAGAACGTCTGAGCTGAAGTCAGCTGACGTCTGAGCTGAAGTCAGCTGAAGTGAAGCAGCCGCTCCGTATACGCGCGTATACGTCCGTATACGCGCGTATACGGAGTCTGCTTCACTGTATCTCGGCCTTAACTATTTACTGGATGGCATCAGTGAAATGTAGCTCATTGTACCACACGCTGCGACTGCGAGCGCATTTATTTTCTGTTTGTGGCTTCATTTGATCCTGAAATGAAGATTTCTCTGAATCTCCAGGAGGACTTTGATAAACAGCTACTGTGGCTTTTTCTTTTCGTCCTGATTGGGTCTGGGACACTGGGAGTGCAGCTTTGTTCACAAATCACTGTACAGTATGCTAGAGGGAAAAAACAATTTAAGGTGATTACACTTTAATCTCTTGAAATTTTAACAAATGAAAGTAACAACTGGGCAGCACGGTGGCACAACTGGTAGAGCTGCTGCCTCTCAGCGAGAAGGTTGCCGGTTCAAATCCCGGTCCGGGGCCTTTCTGGGTGGAGTTTGCATGTTCTCCCCGTGCATGCGTGGGTTTCCTCCGGGTACTCCGGTTTCCTCCCACAGACCAAAAAACATGCTTGTTAGGCTGATTGGTGACTCTAAATTGACCCTAGGTGTGAGTGTGAGAGTGGATGGTTGTTTGGTGTGAGTGAGACAGGTCCCTCTTGTAAATGAGTCCCCGTGACTCAACGAGGCTAGCCTGTATAAATAAAGGTTGAATGAAAAAAAAAAAACAACTGATGCAAAAAAAAAAGGTGCACAAGCAGAAAATTCTATTTGTTTACTTGTTCATAACAATAAAGAAGTGCTACTGTGGGGAATTTTTAGCCAATACGGATTTGTATGTGTTTTTCAGTAATGTCAAGAGGCTTTGAAGAAGAGTTTATGAAAGAGTTGGAAAATATTAACAATATCTCTAGGATTTTAGGATTAGGTCATATTTGGAAGCTTCTGTGTTTTAATGCAGAGATAAACATCATTTATCTGTGTAGTCTTTTTTGTTTAGCTTTAAATTTATATCATTTAAAAGTTCAGTTTCTAATTGTCTATCATTAATTTTCCATAACGGGCAGTATGGTGGCACAGTTGGTAGAGCTGCTGCCTCTCAGCGAGCAGGTTGCTGGTTCAAATCCCGGTCCGGGGACCTTTCTGGGTGGAGTTTGCATGTTCTCTCCGTGCATGTGTGTGTTTTCTCCGGGTACTCCTGTTTCCCCCCACAGTCCAAAAACATGCATGTTAGACTGATTGGTGACTCTAAAATGTCTCTACGTGTGAGGGTGAATGGTTGTTTGTCTCCGAGAAGAAGAACAAAGGTTTGAAAACATCAAGTTTTATTTCATGTCTTCTTGTTTTTGTGGGTTGGTGTGAGGCATGTGTTGTGTCAAAAACAAAAAAAGCACATTGACTTTAAACGCCCCATTGAGAAACAACTTGGCATGTTACTGTAGTGAATGTCCCATTAACGCTTTGAATGTTACTTTTTTTTTTTTTTACTAGATTCTGAAATTTCAAAATTCACAGCCCAACCCTATTGGGATTATATGGCAATCAAATATTTAAAGACAAAACATTTGAGTTAAATCTATAGCAATCTCTAAAGACAACACATTTGAGTTAGCAATGGTTTAAGTATATGTGTGGGCAGCATTGTGGCTAAACCAGTTATTTAATTTGTAGACACCGGCATTGAAAAAGACAGGACACAGAACTGAAAGTGAAAGAAATGAAGATGTTGAAGGTCTCCTTAGAAGTGACAAAGACTGATGAGATCAGGAACCACTGGACTGAGGAACAGCTTCTACCCTGAAGTTGTTAGATTCATAAATCCCTAACCAGGATGATCACTGTAAGAAAAGGAAAATCACTGAAATGTCACTTTGATTGGTGATATGTGACTTATCCATGCTGCTGATCTCATGCTGCTGATAATCTCATTCTGCTGTATTCATTTATATCCATCTGCTCACCACAGACTCATGTTTGGGCTGCTGTTATGCCATATTGTTTTACATTATTAGTGTTTAGCGTATATATTAGATATTTTGGCGGATGGCGTCCGTTTAGCGTATATCTCAGCGTATACAATGTATTTTGGATCCTTATATAACATTCATGTTTACACTTTATACTTTGTATTTTGGATTCTTATGTAACATTCATGTTTACACTTTATACATATTGTTGCTATTTGGGTATAACTGGGACCCTGTGTACATAACTGTGTTCCACCTCATGTACCACATGTGATGTGAATGATAATACACTTGAACTTGAATATGATCATCAGAGGTACAGCACAGGTTGAACAATGGGGACATGAAGTTGGAAAGGCCAGACTGAGATGATGTGGACATGTCCAGAGGAGGGACAGTGGGTATATTGGTAGAAGGATGTTAGAAGTGCAGCTGCCAGGAAAAAGACAGAGGACGGCCAAACAAAATGCATGTCTATGGATGCAGTTAGAGAGGACATGGATGTAGATGGAGTGAGGACAGAGTGAGATGGAGGACAGATAGACAAAGAAGCATACAAGCAGCTTTTTAATGTTTTATCAGGACTGGTTCAGTTTGAGAAAAAGTTTAGGAAAATTCCTTCAAGGGGACTCAAAATAAGACGGTAAACTGAGACAAAAATGCAGATTAATTCATCGACAGGTTAGCAAAATGTTTTTGTTTTCACTCAAGTATTTGTCCACTCTACAGTCTACACCACACACATGCAGGGACAGAAACACTTGCATACAAAGCACGATTAGAATCACTGTGTAATGAAAGACCTTTAGTTAAATGTCACAAATTAGATTCAGCTAACAACACGAAGATGAGACTAATATTAAAAATCTAAATTTCAGTAAACACTATAAATTGATTTGAAATGGCCTTTAAGCACCAAAGCGGTTCCTAGTTTTGATATCTAAATTGTGAAGTGGCAGGTAAATGTGTTCAGAATGAAGAGCAGCTTTCACGAGAGCGCAAAAGCTTTTTTCCTCTGACTTTATCATCAATAACGCTTCCACCGTGTAGATAATGATGCAAATGGAAAAGGTCTCCACAGCCTTGACATGCCTTTAAAAACAAATTCTATCAAGTATGAAGTTAATAATTAAAAAGGATCACTTGCCGTAAACATCTCAGTACTGAAGTTTTGAAGCTTTAGGCAATTATTCAGAAATAAATATTGTCCTTATGATAAAAAGTAAACCCACAAACAAGAACACAATGTGATGCTAGACTCCTGTTTGCAGCCGTTTCAAAATGCAACCACCGACCAAGCCGTGCACCTGTCTCGTGTCAGCTGAAGTACAGTCATAGTATTTATTAGGTTGTACTTCTGCATCCTCCCCCTTTGATATCATGCCTGAGCGCTCTGGGAACTAATTTGACTGACTTTTATAGGAACATTGTAGTGTGGATGAAATGAGGTCGTGAGGGCCGGAGTGTGAGTCCTCACAGGAAACCACTTCTGTCCCTGCCTGCAGCCTGAAGCAAGGCATGCACACACACAGAGACAACAGTGCACCGGCAGCTCCCTCCTGATTAAACTTTAAAGATGCACAACTCTCAGTTTTCTCTATGTTAAACTGGATTGTTCTTTAAAATAACATTTCTGTCCAGCGTTATATTCTCTTCAAAGGTTGTCCTTCGTTGTGCGGCCTCAGTGGACATGCAGCTCCACGCTCATGTACGAGTCGTTTAGTCATGCTTGTGTTTATTGCTCCTGTCTGCCTCTCACAAGATTTATGTTTACTGTTGGTTGTCAAAACTCCAACCTGTGTTTGGAATTTCAATAGACTTTGACCTGACAGCCTTTGGCATTGCACTGAATCTCTCCACACTGGACGTAGCCCGGGGAACACAGCAATTAGAGCCTGCATGTGTGTGTGTCAATGTTGTGGCAGCTTTAACGTTCGCAGTCTTTCAAAACCAGCATTAACTCAAAAATGTGAAGAGATGAGAACTGTGTTCGTTTAGTGCCATGAACATGTCTTCAAGGTTTGCCATCTGACTGTAATGCATTAAAAGAGTTGACTGTGTGGATGTGTGTGTTCTGGTCGTCTATGCTCAGAAGTTGTCAGCTGTGGTCCACAGAGGCAGATGTTACCCTGAGGGTCGGTCCTGACTGCTGCACAACTTGGGCCAGCTTCACACTGACACTGTGTCTTGGCAGAAACATGAAGCCTGTCTCCGGCCAATCAGAACCAGCTTGTGATTAATGAGTTCAAAGTAAATTTAACTTTATGGTCTTTGCTCATAATGACTAGGGCTCTTGATCCAGGATGACAGCGTATCTGAAGTTTTGGGCATTAATCTGATGTAAAGACATTTATACCTTGCACATATCATTAGGCATGATCTCATGTGATAATGCAACACATTCTGAGATGTGTAAGTGCTTAAAGTATGTGTTGATGATCACTTTCTGTGGGATCCCAGTGGTTTTCCCCATCATTTATACTGAGTGGAAAGGTGGCACCATTGAGCAGCAGCTTTGGCCAATTCCTCCAATGAGCTCCAGGGAAGCAAAGGACTGCTCAAGTTTTGGAAATGATGGATTTCAACCGGTATTTGTCACAGCCTTCTTGTGTTTTCCATTATACTTACCACAGTCTCTCCATGTCCTCCTAATTTGATTCATAAAGGACATTTCTTGACTTACCTGTTCTCCTCCATGGCTACAAGCTGATACACCATGCAACACTTGTTGTCCATGGCCTTCAATCTATGCCTGTCCTGCTGCTCACTTGCCTGCCTTGAATCTGCCTATACTGTACTTAACTCATCATCTCCATCTCTGCCACCATTCATACCAGGAATCCTCCGCCCTCCTCAGTGTCGTTGGACCACAAGGAACCTATAGGAACTCTAATATTTAATGTTAATCTAGAATCTTCATCACTTGGAAGCCATACTTAACCATCTCACTCCTTTGAAGATTTTCCCAGTACCTCCTGTAAATACCAATGGTAAATGAACACCACTAACCTTGTATTCTGAGTTGTTTGAGTTCTGTTCTTCTCATTTCCTCTGATCTGGGTGTTTATCATCACACTTATGATACTTTTTGGTTACTACCATACATGATTTCAGCTCAGTATCTATAGAATTATTAAGTTATAGACGTTTGTGCTTGTTAAGATAGAATAGCAGTGTTGACCTTGTTGAATTGGACTGACTTCAAAAGCTATTGTAAATGTATGTTTAATTTCTGAGAGGTTTACTAAAATGTGCTCATTGTTTGAGCTATTTTGCTAACAGACTAAAATGGTTGACTCAACAGTTAATGCCAAAGTTTTCAACAACAATAATGAGCAATATGTACTGCACAGAGTAGGTGTTGGGTGATGCTCAGCTATTGCCATAGCAAAGTTAAGCTCAATACCTGACGGAGATATAGCCACATTTGTGGTTTTTATTTTTTTAATGTAATTTGGCTGTGGCAACCATCTTTACTGTGTTCACGACAAAAGTTAACCAGTTGTAAATGTACAAAGTATATTCAGTGGAGAAAAAGTCAATTTCAATAACTAATTTATTTTGTTTATTCATATATTGATCTCTATATACAAAAAGTAATCTCATGATCCACAAAGTAAAACTATCATATTAAAATCCAGTTACATACAGCCCAATTCCATTTTATTCCATATAATATAATCCAAACCAGTTACATAATTCAGTTCAATACAACCAGATTCAAATCTAATTTGTCTACATAAGCCACACAGCAAATTGTATGAATGTTAATTTGTATTCTTCTGCAAGCAAAGATTAATGGACAACAAGTGACACAAAGGTCTCTGTTAAAGGCAACTTCTCCAGCAGGACTAAGGCCTGGGGTGTATCATCTGCTTCAATGAGCTGAGGTTGGACCAGAGGCATGATCAGTCATGATCATCATGATCAGTCATGATCAGTCATGATCATCATGACCAGTCATTATCATCATGGGATGTGCTCCTGCAGTCTATAGCTCATGGAGAGACAACTCACTAGCTGAGGGTTCAAACATGATGAAAAGGACACGGAGAGGACATCTGCCTCCTGAACCCAAACAGGGAGTTGATCTCATGAGAGAAAAGACTAATGAGTGAGGCTCTGCTTTCCATTCTACTTGGGAAACTCAAGCACTCACAAGTTATTCTTCCTTTTATGTAGAAGAATTGGATTCTTGAATTTCACAGTGATAACCAACAAAGAGAAGCAGCTGAACACACATTATTTCCCTGCTTGTTGTTTGTCGGCAGCATTTTGAATCAGCTGGAAAGTTTTCCGAGAATATTTGGAGCAGCTTGATAATGAATTGTAGCAGTCTAGGTTTTAAATTTATTGTTTAAGGAAATACTACCATTGATGTTCATCATTCTTTAGTTTTTAGCAGGTCACTTTTGTAAATGAGTCCACGAGGCTCAATGAGAATTACCTGACTAAATAAAGGTTGAATGAATGAAATGACAAATGGTGGAAGGGTCTTTCTGCATCACTCTGAGAATGTTCCTTATTTTGTTCCTTATTTTGGTATTTTTAAATCATTTACCTGGCATTTGCTTTAAGATTAAAGCTATGTGCCTATTTATAGGAGCTCTAAGGTAGTAGGAAAAGTTTCTGAAGAAAATCTCTCCAAAGTCGGTGTTTGTTTTGGTTTTGCATAAAACAATAGCTCTCCAGACAGATTTATAACATTTAAACATAATTTTAACTTTCTTGTAATTTAAGGTATTTTTTTCTACAAATGCACAACAGATTTGTTAAATACGCTGCAATAAAATTTGGACCATTTTGCCTATAAAAGTGCAGCTGTACTTTTGTTTTTTAATAATAATAATAATAATAATGAATTCCATTTATAATGCACTTTTCATTAATAAAAATCTCAAAGTGCAACAAAGCAAAGATCAAAATAAAACAAGTGATAAAATCAAATAAAATCAATAATAATATCGACTAAGATCAAAGATAAAATCATGTGGATGCAGATTAGGCTTGCTTAAAAAGAAAGGTCTTTATGCTGCTTTTAAAGTCAACCAGTCAGAGAGACACATGTTGAGCTCAACTTTTGCATCAACTCCACAGCTGTTGCCAAGCAACCAGGACACTGAGCAAATGACTGACAGGAAACTGATGCATAATAATCAGAAGTTCACTGATTTTTAGTGTTTCTTTAGAATAGGTTCAATATTTTTGAAAGAAACACGCATGGACATATTTCACTGGTTAATTAGTATTTATTATCATAGGTAAATCATAGGCTCTAGAATTGCGCCAATCGGGGTGGCTGCATGTTAGAGCTGCTCTCTTACAATAATTCTGAAATTTTGCTTTTTAAAACTTTAATTCCTCTTTTTTTCTGGATATAAATCACTTTTTTTCAGATGATTACTTTCTCTGGTATCAGGTGCTGAGCTGCTGGAACGATCTTTACTGAAACCTTTTTTTATTTTATTTTTTTCTGCATTTGTTATGATGCGTAACCATGACAACAAGGTGGTTTTATACAATTTGGAGCAGCTGATAAACATTTCAAAACCTCAAATAATATCTCAGATACATCTCCAAATCCCAGATGAGTTGAAAAGGAGGTGCCGTGGATGCATTCCCATCTACCTGGCAGCAGTGCTCGAGTGCCTGAGCGCTGAGATCGTGGAGCTGGTGGAAAATGCAGCTTGTGACAGCGGATCATCCCTCAACACCTGCAGTTCCTTCCACAGGGACGAGGGGCTCGGCAGGCTGCTGGGAGAAGTCATGGGCGTAGCCAGAATTTTATGAGGGGCGGTTCGTTTAAATAAGAAGTTGACCAAGCTAAACTAACATTCCTGGATAGGTCAATGGAAAAAGCGTTTGCCTTCCATCCCCAAACTTTATGGGTTCAATTCCCGCATGGTACAACTTTTTTTCTTTTATTCATTCCAGATAAAAAAAAACACAAGGAAACTATTTACAAAACAACAATAAATAAAACAATACATGAAAAGAAAGGAAGCAGAAGAAGAAAATAATCTTATCTGCCCCTTCTCAAACTCCATCCATCCATCCATCCATTTTCTTCCGCTTATCCGGGGTCGGGTCGCGGGGGTAGCAGCCTAAGTAGGGAGGCCCAGACTTCCCTCTCCCCAGCCACTTGGAGCAGCTCCTCTGGGGGAATCCCAAGGCGTTCCCAGGCCAGCCGAGAAACATAGTCCCTCCAGCGTGTCCTGGGTCTTCCTCTGGGTCTCCTCCCGGTGGGACATGCCCGGAACACCTCACCAGGGAGGCGTCCAGGAGGCATCCTAACCAGATGCCCGAGCCACCTCAACTGGCTCCTCTCGATGTGGAGAAGCAGCGGCTCTACTCCGAGTCCCTCCCGGATGACTGAGCTTCTCACCCTATCTCTAAGGGAGAGTCCAGACACCCTGCGGAGAAAACTCATTTCAGCCGCTTGTATCCGAGATCTCGTTCTTTCGGTCACAACCCAAAGCTCATGACCATAGATGAGGGTGGGAACGTAGATCGATCGGTAAATTGAGAGCTTTGCCTTTCGACTCAGCTCTCTCTTCACCACGACAGACCGGTACAGTGCCCGCTTCACTGCGGATGCTGCACCTATCCGCCTATCGATCTCACGCTCCAGTTTTCCCTCATTCGTGA
Organism: Garcialebias charrua; assembly: GCA_038048925.1. Taxonomy (NCBI): domain Eukaryota; kingdom Metazoa; phylum Chordata; class Actinopteri; order Cyprinodontiformes; family Rivulidae; genus Garcialebias; species Garcialebias charrua. The sequence continues at coordinate 4,323 of JBBPBX010054568.1, read as the reverse complement.
ACAAGACCCCGAGATACTTAAACTCCTCCACTTGGGGCAGGACCTCCTCCCCGACCTGGAGAAGGCATGCTACCCTTTTCCGGCTCAAGACCATGGCCTCGGATTTGGAGGAACTGATCCTCATCCCGGCCGCATCACATTCAGCTGCAAACCGCTCCAGCGAAAGCTGTAGATCACGATCTGATGAAGCCAATAGGACCACATCATCTGCAAAAAACAGAGAAGCGATTCTAAGGCCACCAAAACGGATCCTCTCAACACCTTGGCTGCGCCTAGAAATTCTGTCCATAAAAGTTATGAACAGAATCGGTGACAAAGGGCAACCTTGGCGGAGTCCAACTCTCACTGGAAACGAGCCTGACTTACTGCCAGCGATGCGGACCAAGCTCTGACACTGGTCGTACAGGGACCTAACAGCCCATATCAAAGGGCCTGGTACCCCCCACAGAACCCCCCAAGGGACGCGGTCGAATGCCTTTTCCAAATCCACAAAGCACATGTAAACTGGTTGGGCAAACTCCCACGCACCCTCCAGGACCCTGTTGAGGGTGTAGAGCTGGTCCAGTGTTCCACGACCAGGACGAAAACCACACTGCTCCTCCTGAATCCGAGGTTGGACTATCCGATGGACTCTCTTCTCCAGAACCCCCGAATAGACCTTACCAGGGAGGCTTAAGAGTGTGATCCCCCTATAGTTGGAACACACCCTACACCGCATGCCGCTTGGACTGTCAGTACCTATCTGCTGCTTCCGGGGTCCCACAGGCCAAAAAGGCCCAATAGGACTCCTTCTTCAGCCTGACAGCATCCCTCACCGCTGGCGTCCACCACCGGGTTTGAGGGTTGCCACCACGACAGGCACCAACAACCTTGCGGCCACAGCTCTGATAAGCTGCCTCGACAATAGAGGCGCGGAACATGGCCCACTCGGACTCAATGTCCCCCGCCTCCCTCGGAACGTGTTCAAAGCTCTCCCGGAGGTGGGAGTTAAAGCTCCGTCTTACGGGAGACTCTGCCAGACGTTCCCAGCAGACCCTCACAATACGTTTGGGTCTGCCAGGTCTGACCGGCATCCTCCCCCACCATCGGAGCCAACTCACCACCAGGTAGTGGTCAGTGGACAGCTCCGCCCCTCTCTTCACCCGAGTGTCCAGGACATGCGGCCGCAGATCAGATGAGACGACAACAAAGTCGATCATCGAACTGCGACCTAGGGTGTCCTGGTGCCAAGAGCACATATGTACACCCTTATGCCTGAACATGGTGTTCGTTATGGACAATCCATGACGAGCACAGAAGTCCAATAACAGAACACCACTCGGGTTCAGATCAGGGGGGCCGTTCCTCCCAACCACACCCCTCCAGGTCTCACTGTCATTGCCCACGTGAGCGTTGAAGTCCCCCAGCAGAACAAGGGAGTCCCCAGGAGGCGCACTCTCCAATACCCCCTCCAAGGACTCCAAAAAGGGTGGGTAATCTGCGCTGCCGTTTGGCGCATAGGCACAAACAACAGTCAGAGCCCGTCCCCCCACACGTAGGCGAAGGGAGGCTACCCTCTCGTTCACCGGGGTGAACCCCAACGTACAGGCACCAAGATGGGGGGCAACAAGTATGCCCACTCCTGCTCGGCGCCTCTCACCAGGGGCAACTCCAGAGTGGAAGAGTGTCCAACCCCTCTCAAGGAAACTGGTTCCAGAGCCAGAGCCATGCGTTGAGGTGAGTCCAACTATTTCTAGCCTTCTCCAACTAATTTTTATTTTCAAACACTCTTTTTTTGGATAAAAAAGAAGAATGTGTTAACCACAGGCATATTAACTCCTTTTTTTTATCCAATAAAAGACAAACGTAAAATTAGTTGTTTGAATCGAGTGTTTGAAAAAAAAAGAAAATTAGTTTGAGAAGGGGCATATAAGATTATTTTTTTCTTCTGCTTCCTTTCATTTCATGTATTGTTTTATTTCTTGTTGTTTTGTAAATAGTTTTCTTGTGTTTTTTTGATCTGGAATGAATAAAAATAAAAATAAAACGTTGTACCATGTGGGAATTGAACCCATAAGGTTTGGGATGGAAGGCGAACGCTTTTTCCATTGACCTATCCAGGCATGTCATGTTAGCTTGGTCAACTTCTCGTTTAAAAGTGGGCGGTTCATTCGAACCCCCCGAACCCCCCTTGCCTACGCCATTGCAAGTCGCCATCGCTCGGGGAGGAGTTCTGCTAGGCATTCAGGCAGTCCTTCCCAAGAGGACTGAAAGGTTTGCTGGGTCCAGGTGGACGGATTGGCATCTGCAGTTTCTTCAGATCCGCTGTGAGACGGGTCACTGTAGATCCTTCCTGCCTACAGACAGCATCTATAACAACTCTAATGAAACCAGGATGACAGCTCAGTGGTTAGCACTGTTGCCTCTCAGCAAGAAGGTCCTGGGTTCAAACCCCGGTTGGACCTGTGGTCTTTCTTATGGAGTTTGCATGTTCTTCTCGTGCTTGTGTGTGTTTTCTCCGTGTGCTTCGGTTTCCTCCCACAGACAAAAAACATGCATGTTAGGCTGCCTTCAGGCCCAGACTTCCATTGCAAAAGAGATCTATGATCTCAATGGGACTTGTCAGGTTAAATAAAGGTTAATGAATGAACCACAACAACTATTCATTTCTCTTTTGGATTAATACAGTTTTTTTTTTACTGAATTGATTTGAAATATGCCAAGATTGACAAAATAGTGGTAAATGCTCTAATTTAGGTTAAGTAAAGTGACCGATTACTAAAATTGTAAAACATGTAGCAGTGCATAACAGTAAACATAAAACAAGGATTTGCAAAGCTTCAGTATGAGTAAAAAAACACTTAGATGGGGTGAAAATATTGAGTTTGGAAAAATCTGAAGACTACGAGGTCAGAAATCGGTATAATACTGAGATAAAATGGAACTTGACAAGATGTTGAGGTTATTTTCCAGCAGAGCTGCAGCCTGAAGATGTGCTGTCCAGGTGGTCTCTAATACTGGACACTAAATGTGAGCCCTGTAGCAGAGCTCAATTAAAAACGACCCACCATCTGTTGACTTGTCAGCTCTGCCAAGAAGATGTCCCGAGCAAAGAAAATAAAACAACAAAACAGGGACTGTGATGTAAAAATCAAGTGAGTGGAAAATGAAACAAATGTGGGTAAAGTGCCAGCTCAGTTGTGAGTGAACGGTGAAAATTGCCGAGTTGAGACGAGCTGCAGGCTGTGTGAATGTCGGGTGCATGTTTTCATATTAGAAACATTTTGGCATTGGATCATAACTTCGTCTAAGAAATTCAATGCATCACTTCACCGATGCTGATCTGTTTTAATATTTTTCACTCTGAATAATCTTAAAACAATGTACATTTCTAAATATTTGCTCCGCTGGTAAGGCATCCCTGCTGCTTCAAGGTTTAATACATTTAAACCTTTTGTTTCTGAGATTTGAGGTGTCAGGATTTCTCCCTGATCCTTCCAGCTGGTTGACTGAGTGTGACAGGTGTGATGTCCCCAGAATAAATGCACAGTGTTTTCATGAGATCTACCAAACAAACTGTTCCACACAACACCCACATTAGTGTCTTTTTGTGTTTTTATCAACATTTTACTGCAGAAAATGCATTTATTTTTCAAATTACAATATTTCATGACACTAATAAAATATATTTACTTGGTCCTATTTGGCTCTTGATGGTTGTTCCTGTCTTTTTGAGCCTAGTTTATGTTTTAGTGTTGCTTTCACACTGCAATATAATGATTTTCAAGAAAGTAAATAAAATTAAAAAACTTGTTTATGGACATTTTTTATTATTTTAATGCACTAAAAGGAAAAAAAAATCTTAACAAGCAAGGTTTGCATAAGAAAATGAAGCTTATTCTAAGAACATTATTATGTCAAACTTTTCAGCTCGACTTGAGCTTTATTTACCAGCTACAGGGTAAGTATGGAAGCGTTTATGGGACGTATTTAAAACTAAAATGGTTTAGCAGGAATGCTTTTTCATTTCAAAGTCAAGCTGCCTTTTTTGAGTCATAAATAAAATTTAAAATGAATAAACCAAACTGCATTTTCATTTTCTTCTTCGAGACTGCTCAATTTGTAACTTAATTAAAATGATAAGTAAAATAACATTTAACATTTAATTTTCAATATATGTCTAAGTAAAAAGTGGCCAAAATTCATTTTGAAATCTCAATTTTGAAAATTAAAATGAAATAGCAGAAATGCTTTTTAATTTCAAAGTCAAGCTGCCTTTTTTGAGTCAGAAATAAAATTAAGATTAAATCATTTTCATTTTCTTATTCAGCACTGTTATATCTC
>JBBPBX010054566.1:0-19493 GCA_038048925.1 Garcialebias charrua | reverse complement strand
TATATATATATATATATATATATATATATATATATATATATGTATATATATATGTATATATATATATATATATATATATATATATATATATATACAGGTAGTCCCCGACTTACGAGCGAGTTCCGTTACAACGAGTTGCTCGTAACATGGAAATCTCGTAATTCGGAACGGCCGCCACGTGTCTCGTAAGTCCGGAATTTCGCTCGTAAGTTGGAACGGTTTTGCTAGCGCGACTACAAACACTCGTTTTTCATCGAAAAACTGCTTACGAGTGCATAAAAATGATCGGAAACGTGTGTCCACATGTTTAGCTAACGAACTGTGGTGAAAAAACACAGAAAAACTCGGTATTTTTTGCGTTTTTTCCAAAAATTCGCCAGCTCGTAAGTCCGGAACCTCGTAGGTCAGAGCGCTCGTAAGTCGGGGACTACCTGTATATGTATATATATATATGTATATATATATATATATATATATATGTATATATATATATATATATATATATATATATATATATATATATATATATATATATATATATATATATATATAATAAAAAAAATTCACACACACACAGTACCCCCAACTCCTGTAAAGATATATCGGTGTTTATTTGTTCAATGTGATTAATCAAAACCAGTTAAATGTGATCATTGGTGCTCTTTATTAAGAAAATCAACATGTCACATTTCAGGAACTGATTATTATAGACATATTAAATGTTCACTAATGAATATTTCTATATTTATCTTCACAGTAATAGTGTTACACACGTTATTAGTTGTAAACACTCAAAATTAGTGTTTACCTGTACAGTACTGTAACCTAAACATTTATTTTTTTTATTACTTTATTTTTAATATTTTTCTACAATACATATCAGACAAACATAAAACAAACATTCAAAAAAAGAAAGAGAAAGAAAGAGAAAAAAAAACAAATAAATAAACAAAAAAATTAAATTAAATAAAAAAATACCCAGTGGGGGGCCACTCATTTTGTGAAACAATACACAAGATCATTGTAACCATAGTTAAACTTATATCGTTGATGTGACATTTGTCCATTTTTCCCACTTGACCTTACAGTTCTCTTCCTGAAGTCTCATTCTATGTGATTGAGCCTCCATCTCAAACACTGAGTTCACAGTTTGTATCCATTCCTTTACATTAGGAGGTTCAGGTTGGCGCCACCTTCTGGTTATCACCTTTTTAGCCGCCATTAACAGAATTTTAAACAAATAACAATCCTTATTGAATACAACCTTATCTATAAGACCTAGATATAACACCAGACCGGTCTTAGGTATTGTGTAACCCAATATCATTACAATCTTTGTATGTATTTCATTCCAAAACTGTGTAATTTTCGGGCAAAGCCAGAAAATATGTGTGTGATCGACATTAAATGTTCCACACTCTCTCCAACACGGTTGATTTTTAGAGTTGAATTTACTGCAAATTTTGGGTGTTATGAAGAATCTGATTATATTTTTCCAACAATGTTCTCTCCAAGTTCTGGATGAAGAGGTTGTAGTTTGGGTTTTCCAGATATTCAACCATTCACCTTCAGTTAATATAATTTCTAATTCTCTTTCCCATTTAGTTTTAATATCTAATGTATTTACACCTCTATTTTCTAACAGATATTTATAAAGTAAAGACATTGTTCTGTGTTTTTTACCCTTATAGGTCTCAATCAGCATTGTGATTATCCCGTTTACATGTAGGCCTATTTTATATTTTATCTCTTTATTGTAGAAATCCCTTAATTGTAAATATCTAAAATGGTCTTGAGTCGTTAGAGCAAATTCTTGCTGTAACTCCTGGAAGCTTTTGAAGTGGCCATCCTTAATGATCAGACATAAAGCTGTTAAGTCTTTTTCTAGCCATTGTTTAAATCGAGGGTCGTGGGTAAAATATTTGTTATAAGCAGGCCACTGAATCATACATAGTTGTTTTTCTAATTTACATTTTCGAATTATGTATAACCATTTACCTAGTGTGAATCTGGTAATGGTGTTAACATCTTTAAGTATACTTTTGGTGGTCTCTATTTCTCCGATGATACTCCGTAATTCCCTTCCCTGGACTCTTTGTTCAATATTTTTCCATTTTGCTTCATAATTTTTGGCAGTTATATTTATTATAGGAGTTATTTGAGCAGCATGATAGTATTCTTTAAAATCAGGTAGTGCCATACCTCCTTTTTGCTTTGGTAATTGTAAAATTTTAAATTTTATTCTGGGTTTTTTAGCATTCCATATAAATCTAGATGTAATCTGGTTCCATATTTTAAACTGTCTGTCCGGGATTTCTATAGGTAATGCCTGGAAGAGATACAGTAGCCTTGGTAACATGTTCATTTTGATAGCTTGAATTCTGGAGCTGAAGTCTAAAGGTAGTATATCCCACCTTCTGATATCATTCCTAATTTCTTGGTCAACTTTAGTAAAGTTGAATTCATATAGATTATCTATTTTTTTGGTCAAGTTTATTCCTAAGTAGGTCATCTTATTGGCATTCCAATTTAGTTGATATTTTTCACATATTTTTTCAGATGGCGTGTAAGCGAATGTCAAAACCTGTGTCTTTTTCAAATTTAATTTATATCCTGAGTAGAAGCCAAATATATCTAACTGGTTAAACAAACAGGGCATTGTGTTTTCAGGGTCTGATAGATAGCAGATTACATCATCTGCAAATAAACCTATTTTATGAGACTCATTATGAATATTAATGCCCTTAAGATCTTTGTGTTGTCTTATATGTTGTGCCAAAGGTTCAATGTAAATTGCAAATAATATTGGTGATAAACAACAACCCTGCCGTGTAGAACGCTCTAATTTTATATTATCTGTCTGATTTCCATTAATCTTGATTCTGGCTGTTGGTGATTGATAAAGTGTCCTCACACATTGCACGGCTTTTTCGTTAAAACCAAATCTTTCAAGCGTTTTATATAAAAAATTCCAGCTTACACTGTCAAAAGCTTTCTCTGCATCAAGACTGATTAGAATAGCCTTAATATTTTTATTTTGAATATGGTCTATAATGTGAAGGGCCCTCCTAATATTATCTCTTGTCTGACGTCCTTTAATAAATCCTGTTTGGTCCTCATCTATGAGATCCCCAATGAATTGTTCGAGTCGTTTTGCTAATATTGATGTATAAATTTTATAGTCCACATTTAGAATAGATATAGGTCTGTAATCGGAACATGTTTTTTCTAGTATTGGTAAAAGATCTTCACTAAAAGATTTGTACCACTCAGATGGTAATCCATCACTTCCTGGTGCTTTTCCATTTCTCAACCTTTTTATTGCTTTTTGTATTTCTATTCTTGTTATTTGGGATGTGAAAAGTTTATTTTGGTTTTGTCCAATTGAGGGCAAATCCAATGACTCCAGGAAGGTTTCTATCTCACTATTTTTTGCAATACAGTGAGGTTGAGTATATAATCTTTGATAGTATTCTCTAAACATGTCCTCTATATTTACCGGATCATATATCATCTGAGATGTTTCACCTTCCTTTAGTTTATAGATATAATTATCTGACTGTTGCTTTTTCAGTTTCTTAGCTAATAATTTTGATCCTTTAGATCCCAATTCCTGATACGATTGTCTAATAAATTTTGATTTTTTTTCAATTTCATAGGTAAGTATCTTATCAATATTGTTTCTTAATTCTTTTATTTTTATAAGCAGGATAGGATTTTGTGTTAATTTGTGTTGTTTTTCTAGTTCTATTAGTTGAGCTCTGTCTTTTTCATAGGCTTCCACTCTGGATTTCTTAAAAGCCACAGATTTTGATATCAGCCTTCCTCTTAGTACTGCCTTAAGTGCATCCCACAGTATCACCGGAGATACCTGTCCATCATCATTTTCTTTTATGTAGGTTTTTATATCATCAGAAATTTCTGTTTTGATTGTTTTATAATTCAATAAGCCTACATTTAGTCGCCATGTCGTCCTGAGTTTTCTAGAAGGTAAGTTTAGTTTTAATATTAAGGAGGCGTGGTCAGATATACTTGTTTCTTCTATTTTGCATTCTTTTACCTTATATATGTCAGATTTATTCATGAAAAAATAGTCAATTCTCGAATAACTTTTGTTGGGTGCAGAATAATGGGTATAATCTTTTATATCAGGATTTAACTCCCTCCAGACATCAACAAATCCAAATTCATCAAGTGACAGCTTAATTTTGTTAGTAATTGGATTTTGTTGTTTTTTACTATTTGTTGTGTCAAGTTTTGGACTTAATACCATGTTGAAATCCCCTCCCCAGACCAACATTCCGTCTGATTCCGTAATTATTTTATTGAGAAGAATTCTAAATAATTGTATGTTACTTTTTGGAGGAATATATACATTTACCAGTGTTACTTTTTCATTTTCAAGAGTCCCCTTCAATATCACATACCTCCCTTCTTTATCTGATAAATCATAGTTGCAATCAAATTTTATTGAGTCATGAATCAAAATTGAAACACCTCTCTTATTTCCATGTCTGAAAGAACTGTAAAATATTTTTGAGTAGCCAAAGCCCCTGAGCTTTTCATGTTCCGATTTAGACAAATGTGTTTCCTGTAGATAAATTAACTGTGCTTTCTCATTGCGCATTTTAGTCATAATTTTTTTACGTTTTATAGGATTATTCATGCCGTTCACATTCAACGAGACAATCTTGATATTATTAACCATTATTTAAATTGGTATGGTCATCATATAATTTTTGAAAAACAACCCCCAACAAATAATTAAATAAACAATTAAAACTCAAATGGACAAATACAACAGAAACTTCCAAAGGTGGAGATGTACGAAGACATCTCTCGAGATCCCTGTTGGTAGGGTGAGGGCAAGTCACCACACTGGGGTGGGGGCCCTCTCTAGCAGTAGACAGAAGTCTAATTGTACTAGATGAGTCCAACATTTGGGTAACGTTACATTTACTCCGTTCGGTATTATAATAAATATCAAAGGACCTGTAATAGATAGTTTTAGTAACAGAAGAGAGATTGATATCCAAAATAAATTTAAGTCAAGATAAATAAATCATTCAATTCTTAAACCGTTCATATGTTATTTCTTTTTTTCTTCTCTCCTTCCCTCTTCTCCCTTCTCCAGTAAATAAGCAAACCTGATCATGTGATTCGTAGCCGAGAGTCACTGGTCTTCATGTCTGAACTCTCTGAGTTTTTCCTTTGCACGTTGACCCGCACCAGTGTTGTTGACCCGTTTCCATGGTACCAGTGTGTCCAGTCTGTCTTTGGCCACTTTTGATTTATTCTCTTTTGGTATCCAAGACAAGTTGAAGCCTCTCTTGTTCATTTCAGATGCTGCTTCATCTGCATTCTCATAGGTCTGTACTCCCGAGTCCCAGAAGATTTTTATCTTTGTGTACGGTGTCTGGAATCTGACACCTTTCTGTTTCAGAACTGCCTTTAGTGGGCCGTATGATTTGCGTTTTTCTATTACTTCGGGAGCATAGTCGTTGTCAAAATAAAGGCGTTTACCTTCCATCTCCATTTTCTGCTCCCAGGCTTTCCTTAGAAGCATTTCTTTTGTGCTGAATTGTAGAAAATTCACAATTATTGATCTCGGAGCTGCATTGGGAGGTGGTTTGGATACCAGAGCTCGGTGAGCCCGCTGGATCTGGAGCTCATTTCCATCCGGTAATTTGAGCTGCTTGATTAGCAGGTCGGCCACAAACTCAGAAACTGATCTTCCTTCTTTTCCTTCTGGCACACCATAGATACGAAGATTATTTCTTCGACTTTGGCTTTCCAAACCCACAAGTTTGTCATTCATAGCTCTGTTACTTTCTAAAGTCTCAAGTAGCATGTCTTTCATTTCCGAGCATGTAGCTTCCAGGTCTGCTATTCGGGCCTGCGCCTCGGTGATGTTACCTTTCTGGTTCTGTAGCTCGTGAATCATCTCCTCTCTGAATCTGTTGAAGTCCTCCTTCATTGTAGTCTTAACATCTTCTTTGAGTTCTTCCATGTCGTGTTTCATTTCTTTTTTGAATTCCTTTAGGTCTTTAGAGAGCTCTTTGATACTCTCCAGTAGCGTTAGCTCCTGTGGGTTGAAGCTAGCTTCCTTCGTGGTAGCGTTAGCATCATCCTCTCTCGACTGCTCATCAATGTCTTGTTTTTTAGACGTTTTCTTTTCGGTCCTGTTAGTTTTCGGCATCTTTCTCCTTTAAGTGTTTGAAATTGAAGTCATAGATTGTCCAAGTGGAGTAAGGAGGATACTTTAATTACCGACACGGAGGAGCTGAGTTCTATGCAGCCATCTTGTTGTAGCGTTGACCCGGAAGTCCCCCCGTAACCTAAACATTTAAGGAATAAACATTTTTATTAATCACTTTAAAAGTTATAAATGTTGTCTTTGGTGCATGTTTGTTTTCCAAATATATTAGTGTGTGTGAATGACAGGCATAAACACTTTGTAGAACGGTGCTTTATGAAGTTCAGTCCGTTTCCTTCTATCAGTTGACCGGCAGTTCTGCCACATCCAATATGGCGGCCGCTCTGACGTACCGCCGCTACGGACCAGCCCACTCAACGAGGTGTCCACTAAAACTGCCTCATCTGTTCTCTGTTGGGATCGCCCTGGCAGATGACAATAGCCAATCAGTGATGGAGAAAGGTCAGAGGAGCTTTGCTATGAAATAATGATGAATGACTGTTTGAAATTCATTTAATAGTTAACTCAGAAACCGCCGATCTGACTCCAAATCCGCCCAAATTATCACCACCCGCCCGAAGCTATTTTTAGCCGCTAAGTAGAGAGTGAAAACCGCCCAAATGGCGGTAAACCGCCCAATCTGGCAACACTGGCTGTGATTGGATGAAACGAGAGCTGGGAGCTGTCAATCACTCGTAGCGAGCGCTGATTCGCTGTAGTGGGAACCCACGCCGTTGCGACCAACCCACTTTGTCGTCATTTCCGGTACTTCATTGGTCGAAGGTAAGAAAACTACATTCACCATGAATGCATGAGTGATGCACTGCAAACGCTGTGATTGATTTGTTGACGCCACGTATCTTGTAGCGAGCTCCGCCTCGCTCAGCAGAGCTGGTGACGCGCTGCGTCGACCCGCCTATTTGTGTCGTCATTTCCTGGTGCGTTTCGGGTGACAAGCAGTCATACACACACACACGGTGAAAAGAGGTTTCACTAGAAGCTTAAGAAACTCATCTAAGCAGAAAGACAAATTAAGACAAATTAAGACAAATTAAGTCTCGAAGCTGCCCCCTGTTGGTTAAGAGACGTTGACAGATGAGTTTTCTCAAAAACATCATAAAAAAGTCAGCATTTTTATGGTGAGTTACCAGCTTTTAATTTTGTTCTGTACACAAACAATAGCTCCTGTTTATTTTAAATAAAATATTTAGAATAACAGAGGTACGGACAAACATTTTTGCTTATTTTAAATACAAAAGAATTTAAAATAACAAACAAAAGTACAGTTTTCACTCCAGATAACTGAAAAGTTTTTCCTTTCTCTTCCTTTCTCTGACACATCATCTTCCACAGTTGTCCTGTGCACATTTAAACTTTCCTGTTTATTTCAAATAGTGAAAAGTTTAGAATAACGAATACAGAACATCTTTTATTTTGATTTTCACTGAAAATCCAGATAAAAGATGGCAGGCACAGAGGGTGAGACCCCTGACACCTCTGATACAGGGCAGCCTGTGCCACCTCAAGGCCACGACCCGACCAAAGCAGATTGGATCGAATGTGCCTTATTTTCACTCACAGGGCCCATCACAAACTACCATGAAGAGACACAGTTGATGGAGGAAGCAGATGTGGACAGTGCATTAAAAACTGTAACAGCTGGAACCACAACGGCTGAAAAGAAAGCAGACAGAGATAAACGTTTGGCTAAATTAAGCCTTCTGTTAAAGGCCAAGCTAGACTTTGAAACTGCTGTACGCCGGGCTGTCTCTACATCATGTTTAACAGCACAAAGGGAGGTTGCCACTTTACAGCAGGAGGTAAAGAGTTTAACACAGTCGAGTATTGGCAGCGCTGAACAAACGCGTAGTCTCTACGAAGAATGCAGAGTGTTAAAAAGGGATTTTGACCAATCACAAGATGATTTGGAAAAATGTGTGGTGGAGAAGGATACGTATTACCATCAATACAAGTCGCTTCAGGCGGATTGTGGGGAGGCACGAGACGCGCTGGAAAAATGCACGGACACCCTGGAATCATTATCACTACGGTACACAAGGCTGCAAGAAGATTATAGAAAATCACAAGAACAGCACATGATGTTACAACGTGAAAATGATGGGTTAAGAGTCCAACTGAACAGTTGTCGAATAGAGCGTGCATCAGCAATGAACAGACTCTTTGAAGAAGAGAGAAAATGTTTGGGTCTCATGAGTAAACACCTTGAGAACCCACCGCCTCCGCTGCCCCCTCCCATACCTGATGACCCACTCCCTCCTCCACCGCCCCCGCCCATGCCCGATGCACTACTCCCTCCAACACCACCGCGCCGTCCCTTAGGGCCTCTAAAACCGACAATCCCACCGGATGCACCGGTGGGTGGATCTGATAATAACCCACAAATACCTCTATCAATGGCTGAACTACGGAATATGGCGAAAAGCATTCAAACCTTCGCCCCTGGCCCAATGGGCTCACACGAAACCAAGATCTATCTCGAGGACCTTGATTTCCAGCTTCAACGCTTCCCAGAAGCTACAGATGATGATAGAATCTGTCTGTTAAGGTTAACATCGGACAGGACGGTGCATGCTTTTATGAAGCGTCAACGAGAAGCAGTGATGAAAGACTACAGTCTTCTCTGTGCTGCGCTGATAAAGGAGTTTTCTCCTTGCACGGGGCCCGATGGCATCATAACAGCAGCTAACATCAAGCAAGGTAGGAATGAACACCCAAGGTCATATTATGACCGAATATTCCGTGCCTATTTCGGGGACAGATGCGAACCTGAAATGGAGGAGGAGGTAGGGTTTAAGTATATTTTCAGCCAAAACCTCTGCCCTGACATAAGAGAGAAAGTACATGTCAGCGCAAACTATAAACGGAGGTCCATCGAAGACATAAGAGAGTGCGCGATAGATGTTTTTACAGGTCGCACACCAAACAAAACACCCTTTGAAGTGTGTCCTGGTGAAAAGGTCAAATACCAAACGCTAGACCTTGAAGGAGCAAGAGCGCCAGCTCACTCTTTTAAGGAAGCCGAGAATAAGCAAAATTTCCAACCTGACAGACCGCAAAATGAAGGTGTCCGCTGGAACAAAGACCAAAAGGGGTCCAGAGACCCTAAGTGGTACAGGCCGCATCAAGAGGAAGAACCCCATCATCAAAAAAGGGGGGCTTTCCAAAAGAAAAAGAAATATGGGTCCCAAGGAGACTCATATGAAAGAGGGTGGTCCCAGAGAGGACCCCCGAGCAATGCGCCAGCTCCTGCACCTCAAACTGAACAGTCTGGGGCGAGGAAAAACCCACAGAAGTTCCAGAAAAAAGGCCCTAAACCTCTGTCTTCAGAAGAGATGGAGAACATACGTCGGTTGTTAGAAAGTTTGAAAAAAACAAACAAGGAAAACAAACCTGGAGTGATGTGTAGCACTATCATTGATAGTGACTCAGAACACACAAATAACAGCAATGCCACGATTGCTGACAGTCACCAAGATACTGATGGTCAGGATGCTGACAATCAGGGTATAGACAGTCAACAAGATGTTGACTGTAACCATGACATCATTGTTACAGAGTCCGAGAGCCCCTCATCAGAAAAAGGGGGGGAAAGCGCACTCACCAAAGACAATGACTCGTCACAGACCGATCACTCAGACCCATGTGTGACTGCACTACCAGTACAGGTGAATGAAATTCACACAGACAATGGTAGACGTAACAAACGTCGAAAAAAACCTGATAGGTTCCTGTGTAACATTATCAGGAAGGGGCCCGCTAAGAAGGCTTACCTGTCAATCACTTTAGAAGGGGTCCTCACAGAAGAGGCCCTCCTGGATGGTGGGGCTGACATAACCATTATGTCTCCCACACTGTTGAAGGAGCTAAGGATAGCCGCTAGCGGGGTTGACAGGGAAATACCCCTCAAAGAATGTGCTGTAGTACTGCAGGGACTCTCAGAGACGAGTACAACCCTTACAGCTATAGCCATGGTTCATATGCAGATTGGTGAAATGACGCTATACCACCCGGTACACGTGTCCACCGTTGACTCATTCCCATTTTTGGTTGGCCAAGACTTTATAAACCGCTTTGACGCGATTATAGATTATGGTGATCAAACAATGTGGACCAGAGTGAGCCAACCACTGCCGATCGATATGCCTACACATGGTGACACTGACTGTTTTACAGCAGGTACCGCGGAAGGCACAAAGGGGTCCTCCAACGAGAGCACAATCCCGGTAAGTGAACCTTCAGCAACAGGTGAGGCAGAAAAGGCCCAACAAGAGAGCCTCCTCTGCGAGCTGGAACAGTCAGCACCCACTGAACACTACCTACCACGGGTAGTCAAAGGTGTTGAGATCCAAGGATCCCACGCCGATGATGCTGTTTTGTCTCCTTGGACGGAGAAATCAGCGATCAGCCAAGCTTTCTATGGAACCTTGGTTGAGAAACAGTTGGGTCTAGATATGAACAAAAAGGCTTTCCGCTTTTCGTTAGACCCCAACGATAAACAGGTAATGACCGCAAAAGGGATCATTGACCTGAAACTAATCTGGAACCAACGAGAACTGGATCACCCGTTCCTCGTGGTCCCGAACTTACCACATGCAACCTACATAGGCTCCGACATTTTGGTAAGATTAGGTGTCCGAGTGGACATCAACAACAATGTACTGTGGTCACTAGACACGGCCACAAAGGACTCTCCTGTGCTGACCACAGAGAACCTTAAGGCTGGACAGACCATTCCAGAGGTCTGCCAGATTGCTAACAGCCATAACACTGCGGTACCACCTCAGGTTATGAACAAGCCAGTGATGTGTCACATCATGAAAGGACAAGCTATTAGCACAAAACAGGCATACTTTCAACCATCTCCTATGTTTTTCAACTTAGGACTGTCCATGGAGGCCACATTCCAAGTGACCCTCGACTGCAGAACCACGACTGTTGCTGTGTGCAACACAAGCACAGAAGAGGTACTGATCCCAAAAAACACACAGCTAGGATGGTTGATCTCCACTGATTTTCATGATTTTGAGCTAAGCATTCCATTTCTGGGAGGACTCCCAGAGAACTTGATCCCATATCAACACACGGGGCAAGTCTTGTTCACGAAACCAACACAGGCCATAGCTCTTTTCTCCCCCAGTGAGTCCGACCAGGACACTGTCCGCAGGTTCGGTTTCAACAAAGGAGACAGTCTATGCCCCCAAACTTACAGTGCACTACCTGTTGACAGGTTTTACGACACTGAAGGGGACTCACTGGAGCTCCCCAAAGAACAAGAACCCCTCTCAGTTGCTTCACAGATTGACCAGGTGGTCGCCCAAGCCGACGCCCTGAAAACTGATGAAGAAAGGGACAAACTTCGCAAAGTTCTTCTAAAATATGAGAAATCATTCTCAACTGACTCGATGGATTGTGGGTTGACCACGCTCCACACAGTGAGCATCCCAACCCCGCCTAATGCTCCCCCTGCATTTGTCAGACAGTACAAGATTCCTCTGGCAGCACATCAACCTATCAGAGAAATCATTAATGACCTGTTAGAAAAAGGTATCATCCGATACTGTAACAGCACTTACTCTGCGCCTTTATGGCCGGTGTTAAAACCTAATGGTAAGTGGAGACTCACTATAGACTACAGAAAGCTAAACAAACAAGTTCCCTTATCCAGATGGCCTATGACGCAACTCCAACAGGAACTGCCCAAGGTCACCAATGGTAAGTACTTCTCGACTCTCGACGTCGCCTCTGGTTTTTGGACCATCCCTGTGCGCGCCGAGGACCAGTACAAACTAGCTTTCACTTTTGGTGGCCGTCAGTACACCTTTAACAGGTGTCCCTTTGGCTACGCTAACTCACCTGCAGAGTTCAACATCTTCTTGAACAAAGCATGTCCAGACGCCCACGAGCGTGGGACACTGATCTACGTGGACGATGTCCTTTTGAGGCAGCCAACATTGGACTCACATTTGGCTGAGATCGACCACGTTCTGAATCAGCTGACAACTGCTGGTGCTAAAATATCACTGTCAAAATGTCAATGGTGCAGAACCAAAGTGGACTACGTTGGCCTACTTGTAGGTCCTGACGGAGTACAACCACAGCTGACTCGCACCCAAGGCCTCGACAATCTCAAAGTCCCCACCAATCTCAAAGAACTACAAAGTTTTCTGGGCGTGTGTAACTACTCGAACCAATTCATCGAAAACTATGCGGACCTTGCGAAACCACTGACTGAACTCCTTAAAAAAGACGTACCATTTGTTTGGACTGACAAACAGCAACAGGCAATGGACGCTCTTATAAACAGGATCAAGTCAGCCCCTTGTTTAGTCTACCCAGACTACAACAAAGAGTTTTACTTGGAAGTGGGCTTCTCAGCTCATTGCATAAGTGCAGGTCTGTACCAGATACACGACAGAGACAAACGTGTAGTAGCCTACGCCAGCAAAACGATGGCAGGCCCCGAGTTGAGATTCTCAGACTGTGAGAAAGCTTTACTGACCACAGTGTGGGCAGTTAAACATTTCTCCAGCTACATTGGTGGACAGAAAATCATTGTGGAAACACAACACCAGCCAGTGACCTTTCTTAACAGTGAACGCATCAGAGATGGTGTGGTGACAAACTCACGTGTTGCAACGTGGCTCATGGCGCTTCAAAGTTTTAACCTAGACATACGTTATGGTCAAAACAAGAAGTCACATCTGGGGACGGACTTGGCAATCTGCCAGAAGTGTACACAAGATGTACCAGCCACCCAGCCGCCGGTTGAGGTAAAACCCCCAGTAACTGAAGACCCGAATCACCACTTCTTTGATGACAATATCTGCAAAGATATGACAACGTTGTACGTGGATGGATCTTCATTCCTCCGCGACAAGATCTGCAGAGCAGGTGTTGGAGGGGTCCTCCTCCAAGACCAAGAGCAGATAACTTTCAGCTACAAATTAGGCTCTCAGACTTCTCAGTACGCTGAGATTGCAGGAATCCTAATAGCTCTCCAGATGGTAGTAGAACGCTCCATCAAGACGCTAGTCATCTGCACTGACTCTAACTATGCTCGTTTGAGTTTCGCTTGTCACCTCGCTGTGTGGAAACAGAACGGTTTCCTAACAAGCGACAGAAAAGTGGTCAAACACAAAGAGCTTTTCATAGCGTGTGATCACTTGGTGACATCACACGACTTACAGATCTACTGGAAGAAGGTTCCAGGGCATTCTAGAGTCCCAGGCGATGACAAGTACTACAATGACATTGCAGATTCCTTAGCCAAGGAAGGAGCCGACGAAGGTCCTCTATGGTCCTTCGACCCCTCCTGGTTAATCGAGACTCTGCCAACACATCCTTCAGTCAGAGTTATGGCAGTCACACGTGCACAGGCCGCAACCAGACCTGCTGACAACGCAGTCTCTGTACGACCCGCACTGACTGACCCAGACATCATCCAACTACAAAAGTCGGATCCTGCTATCAACTCCATGATACTGTACCTGACTGATCCGAACAAAAATAGTCCGTCTAAAGACGACCTGGATTCCGATCCAGACCTTAAGGTCCTCTATCAGCTGCGCAAACAGCTAAAACTAATCAAGGGCATCTTAACTTTCGCTCATGGACCAACGTCCTCACCTGTGTTCGTGGTTCCCCATGACCAAAGGGGGGTGATGTTAGTTCATGCCCATGATCTCCCGTCCGCAGGACACAAAGGAGATAAAGCCACGCTGACGGCATTAAAACAAATTGCCTATTGGCCTGGAATGAAAAAGGATGTCAAGGACTACATTGAAGGGTGCGTGGTCTGTGGCCAGTTTCAGCCAACCAGACCACTTCACAGAGCACCACTGCAAAGCAGAGGCATTGCATTCCCATGGTCTGACCTCCAGATCGACTGGGTTGGACCACTCACTAAGAGCTCTAGAGGAAATAAATATTTTCTCACGGTAACCTGTGCATTCACCAAATGGGTAGAATGCCTACCAGCTCCTAACGACACAGCACAAACTACTGCTATGTTGTTAATGAATCATATATTCTCAAGGTTTGGACTTCCCCTTAGGGTGAACTCAGACCAAGGTACACACTTCACAGGTGAAGTGATGAAAGAACTGTGGAAGACGCTAGGCGTCAAGGCCAACTTTCATGTCGGCTACCACCCACAGGCTTCAGGCCAAGTAGAGAGAGCAAACAGAACTGTGGTGAGTATTTTGAAGAAATACGTGGCTGCAAACCACAAGGACTGGGACGTGAAACTCCCTCTGGTCCTCATGGCCATAAGAGCCACTCCACACACATCAACTGGCATCTCTCCCTTCGAGATGATGACCGGTCGACAAATGACTCTCCCTCTACACCTGTTGTACCAACCAGGCGACGCCGCCATGGCGACAGCCTACACTACACAACAATACATGAAAGATTTGAATGTACACCTCAGAAACACTTTTGCTTTCGCCCAGAAAAACCTGGAAAAATCCGCTGAAGGACGCAAGGCGTACTATGACCAGAAGGCCTCTCACAATGAACTCCAAGTGGGAGACAGAGTCTGGTACTATACGTTCGCCCCAGCAACCGGGAAAGGAGGGTCCGGGACCGGAACTCTCGCCCGCAAACTAATGCCCAGGTGGACTGGACCTCATCTGATAACAGACAAAGTGTCCTCAGTCGTCTACGAAATCAAAATCAGCAAAGGCCGCAAAGAGCCAATTGCTAAATGGGTACATCGAAATCAGATCAAACCTTACAAGGCGTTCAATGACTCCACAAAAGACAAAGATCTCACAAACTCACCGACTTCATGGGATAATAAGGTCGTCCAAACACAAGTTAGTAAATAAACTAATCAGGTTTAAACTACCATATTTCCCACCCTATAAGTCGCATTGTCCAATTTGAACTTAGAAACGCTAAGCCTAAAACCCACAACAAAAAACTAACCTTAACAACCGTTTAAATCCACGAGATTTAATTTGACCTCGGTCATAAAGTTGAGACCTGTTTTTCTTGTGTGTTGCACTTTGGAATCTGACGACAAGAGTGTGTCGAAGCAGTGAAACGTTGTTTCCTTGTTGTTTAGTCATTACTGTTGTCATTAGTTGAGATATTGTTTTGGTTCTGAACACTCCCAGCCAAAAAGGTTTTGTATTAACATTGGTTAATGAATGATATGGATTTAACTATGCCAACATGCAGTTCGTTTTGTTAAATCTCAATCGTCGAAGAGTCAATGTAGTTTAAAGCTACTCAAGGTACAATAAACTACACTGGTCTCACAATTTCTAAATTGAACCGATTCGATCGTTTCTATTCTAGATTATCTATTCATTTTGATGAGTCTCGCCATAGACTTCAAAATTTATTAGGAATACCAAATCCTACGTCGTTCGTCTAAAAGACAACAGACATTTAGATCAAACTATATTTCATTTTTATTTTAGTTTAACCTAAACTAAGTAATGAATGGAGGAATAGTTTGGAATTAGAGGCCTTCGTTACAGAAGCCCTCCAAAATTCTATAGGTACAGATCCCTATACCTAATTTATAGATTTGATCCACCCCTTAATTGGTAATTGTAGCTGATCTAAACCATGATAGCTTACATACCAGGTGCATATAGGTAAGGCTTAATGTAAAATCCCAATCATAAGCCCACCTTAAAAACCACATAATTGCATGACACATAGAACCAGAGTGGCACTGACTGGAAACCAACCAGCCTCCAACCTTCGATGTGGGGACCTGCAGCTCCAACGCTTGGTCTTCAACCTTCATCCAAGGGTCGCCTCCTCTGCGTCAATCGAGGGATCCCCTCTACATGCTGATTATGAAAACAATTGTTGCTGATCATTCAACAAAACTAATCGTTGTGGATTTACTGCTGTGGAATTACCGCTGTGGATTATAAGACTTTGTTTTCCAAGGGATCACAGACTTTGTTTTCCAAGAGTTAACAGACTTTGTTTTCCGAGGGATTAAAAGCTTTTCGCAATGGGATTACCTACGAACAGTATGGAATTTCCAAAAACTTTATGGGATTATAATTTTTGATTTTTTTTTCCACTTGCTGGATTACTTCAAGATCAAAGACAGTTCAAGGTTTCCTTTCGTGTTGGACCCCATCCCCAAGGACTGGCGATGGCTTCCAAAAGGGGGGAGATGTAGTGGACCTACCCAGGGTCAAATTAAGGTTTTTGAACTGTCCAGTGATGACCTTTACTGACCTCTCAGTAAAGCAAGACATTTACTACAAAATTATTCATTTAGCTATAATCTGATAACATAGTCACCAATAAGAGACTATTTCTATCTTTGATTTTAGGCTGATGTGATCAAATGAATAATTTTATTTGTAAGAGCATCAGTACATTTTAATGTCAGATAAATCAAATACTCTGCTTAATTCAAAATGTTGTACATGGAGGATTTCTCCTCTCCTCTCGAACTTGCATGTGAAGATAAAAGGAACACTTTATCTCATTCATTTTAGCTTGAGCTCAGGACAATCTAGACACCCAAAGACTTTTGTTTTTGTCCTATTTAATAATCAAGCTATTATCATTAATAGGTCCCATATGTGATGCTTAATGACGTTGTTTTAATCAAACCAACAGTATTTTGTTAAAGTGTTAAAGCAAAGGAATCAGTTTTATGATAAAATGCTGACATCTGAAACTAACACTTTATCTTTCTGACAAACTAATCTTTTGACCCCCTTTCAACATGTTGATGTCATCCTCACATCAACTTATGATGCCATTCGGCCAATCAGAAAGAACACATTTTCTGGGTCACGTCTCAGTTAAAACCTTCACATCTTACTTTCTCTAAAAAAGTCTGCTGGAGTAAGCCTCAAACCATGGTCTTCTCCAAAGAACTGATGATCGTCTAGTCACACGCTAAGGACACGTCATTCAGTTAAAGATTTATAACATGCCTGTTATAAGTCATTTCAACCGTGAAAAGCTCTCTTTTATTGACATTCCTTTAAGGAACGTCTTATCTTGGAAACAGCACCAGGAGCTGCCGTTACTTCGGTTCGAGTCAAGGCGCACGTCTGGAGACGCTGAGAATGGTAAACGAACTGACCAAACTGGACCGAGGGAGACTGACCATCTTCACGAGGTAACAAGTCGTCAAATGCTTTGCCAAGGGTACCAACGTGTAGCTTTAATCGGCCGGAGAACTGCCATGTTTCTGGTTAAACACATCAAGATAACTCCCTGACTCTTAACTTTTCTTCCTCCATATTTCTCCTCCTAAATCTTTCCCTCTCTATCTAAGCTGGAAACTATTTTAAGCTGAAATGCCCCCAGACTAAATATGTTAACATCCAATATTTATGTCTGTTGTGTTAAATTTAAGTTTGCTGACGTATTAATTTGAAAGAAAGTGAAATCATGTCAATCAAGTGTAATGGTGTTAATTTAGTTGATTTATTTTAAATAAATGATAGTGTCTCTTTGACATATCAAACTAAGTTAACGTCTTTGTCACTTAATGGCTTTGTTTATTTATCCATCATAAAGATCACAGAAATATTGGGTAAACTGAAAAAGAACAGAATCCGTGAATTTACTATTCAATCTGAATAAGTAGATTAATTAAGATAAAAAGGAGATCAGTATTAATATTGACCTCCTCATTAATTCTTACATCTGGTGGCTCGTACCGGTTCTGAAAGTTTATTGATTTCTGTGGTTTCTCATGAACTGTAACGTCATGTTTGCATAAACGGATCCAAGTTTTAAACTCTGAGGATAATACTTTTGGCTGGAAGTGTTCAAAGCAGGCAGATTCTGCATGTTTTTATCATTTGAAGCTGTGAGATTATTATTGTTTCAACTCTGTTAGACGCTGTTGGAAGCATTCAGGTGAAGTTTTGTCAGCCGTGGTCTGTGGTGGTTCTGGTCCTGGTTCGGTCCAGTTCACGCAGACTCCTGTACAAAGCTTTGTTTGACCGCCGAGTCAAAAGCCTGAAAGCTAATTTAACATCTACAAGATTGCTGTTGTGGTATTTTACATTTTAGAGCAGGTCAAAGAAGCATATTACTGTTAGAACGTGTCGGATAGTGGTTCTGTTCAGACCCGTGTTTCTGATCCACGACAAAGTGGACCGGTACCGACCTTAACGCGCTCCGAGAGAGTCCGTGTTTGTTCAACAGCTGCAGTGCTGTGTTACTGAGCGTAACTAAGTTGGCCTGTCTAGGTGTGTTCGCCGCATGTTTCAGAATTTTGGAAAGTTAATTTGTAGCGTCTGAGTTGTTTTAAGAGTCTATAAAGTTGTGGTCTGTTGTGCGAGCTAACGTTAGAGCTACGTGTCCAAGTACACGTTTGTTTATGAGCTGTGATTGGATGAAACGAGAGCTGTGTGCTGTCAATCACTCAAGTAGCGAACGCTGATTCGCTGTTGTGTGCTGTCAATCACTCGTAGCGAGCGCTGATTCGCTGTAGTGGGAACGCACGCCGTTGCGACAACCCACTTTGTCGTCATTTCCGGTACTTCATTGGTCGAAGGTTAGAAAACTACATTTACCATGGTTGCTTGGGAAAAGGACTACAAGCACTGTGATTGATTGGTTGACGTCACGTATCTGTGTAGCGAGCTCCGCCTCGCTCAGCACAGCAGAGCTGGTGACGCGCTGCGTCGACCCGCCTATTTGTGTCGTCATTTCCTGGTGCACTTTCAGTGACGAACAGTCACATTCACAAAAAACATCATAAAAAGTCAGCATTTTATGGTGAGTTACCAGCTTTTAATTTTGTTCTGTACACAAACAATAGCTCCTGTTTATTTTAAATAAAATATTTAGAATAACAGAGGTACGGACAAACATTTTTGCTTATTTTAAATACAAAGAATTTAAAATAACAAACAAAAGTACAGTTTTCACTCCAGATAACTAAAAAATTTTTCCTTTCTCTTCCTTTCTCTGACACATCATCTTCCACAGTTGTCCTGTGCACATTTAAACTTTCCTGTTTATTTCAAATAGTGAAAAGTTTAGAATAACGAATACAGAACATCTTTTATTTTGATTTTCACTGAAAATCCAGATAAAAGATGGCAGGCACAGAGGGTGAGACCCCTGACACCTCTGATACAGGGCAGCCTGTGCCACCTCAAGGCCACGACCCGACCAAAGCAGATTGGATCGAATGTGCCTTATTTTCACTCACAGGGCCCATCACAAACTACCATGAAGAGACACAGTTGATGGAGGAAGCAGATGTGGACAGTGCATTAAAAACTGTAACAGCTGGAACCACAACGGCTGAAAAGAA
>JBBPBX010054565.1:12504-23416 GCA_038048925.1 Garcialebias charrua | reverse complement strand
GTTAGTGGGAGGGATTACATCTCCCATCACCACTCCTGCCTCACGCAACTGAGGGATTATGTCTGCACGTACAGATGTAGCCATAGATCCGCTATCTAACATCCCCCGTAGCTCAATCTTGTTGCCAACTAGCACTGTAGTGAAAAACAGGCTGTCACTGATGGGTAGTTTTGCCACATTTTGAAAAATTACAGTTTTATCATTAGATACTGTGTTGCAAGCCATCATGTAAACAGTTTGGATGTCATTGTCAATATTGGAGGAAACACTAGAAAGGCCCACACCGTCCCCCGCTAAATGAAGGCCATCTAGTTTTCCTGAAGCGAATCCGCTTGTCCCTGACCAATCGGGTGCGTTTGAGGTTTCTGAGTTTTAGAACAGTGAACACTGATGTGCTCTGGAGAGAAACATCGAAAACATAATCTGTGCATCCTACAATGTGACCTAGTGTCATGTTGCCGGTTGCCACAAACCTGACATTCCCGTGATTGTCTGGAGATTTGCTTATTGGGCCTGTTGCTTATAGCCTGAGTGTTGCTGATCAGCGCTTTCTCCAAAAGACTCAAGACCCTGTCCATCGTGGTGTTTTCAAAAGCTGTTTTGTAGCTCTCTGGCTCTGGAACATTTTTAGAAATGGGCAACACAGTTTGTTCATTGGCAGCTACACCCACGTGTGAAGGCTCGGTAACCCCCACTTTCTGTTTCTCACGGCTCCGAACAACTGCATGGTCCCTTAAATACTCATCTAAATGGTCTTGAACTTCACTAGCTGTCCAATCGCGAGAAGGCTTTGTTTTAAAAACCAGTGCCAGCTCTCTGTCCGGACAATGGCGAATAAACATGAGCACCAAATGTGAACTCAGGTCAGTCATTGAGTCCCCCTTACTAGCCAAGCATCGTTCAGCAACCTCTGCAGCTTTGTTAAGCCGTATCCAGTAATCAAGAGGTCCCTCGTTTGTGTATGGTGTGCTAGCGTAGAAATCCGCTAGAGGCAGATCTGAATGGACTGTGTCTCCAAAATGTTGTCTGAGAATACTAAATATTACAGCAACATCTGTAGCTTTTGCATTACTGCGCATCCAAACTCTAGTGACATCTCTTGCCCTCCCCATCAATCTGTTCATAACCACTTCAACCTGTTCAGCCTTAGTGGACTGTTTCTGTCTAAGGTAGGCCTGCATGAGGTCTTCCCACTCGAAAACAGAACATTTATCAGTTTTGTCACCCCTAAAATAGGGTGGAACATCAACATCAGAGCGTAATACAAGATTAAGTTTTGATGCATCAATAACAGTATTACCACCTTGAAATGACTGTGAAGTGTCCTTGTTGTGATCCGGGATTGATGCAGGTGGAGGCTCTGACACAGCATTCTGCATCAACGACATCTTGATGGACTCTCCTATTTCTGACCCAATGGTCCTGATTAAATCTGTTAATTGAATGGAGGCAGCTTCTCCATCAGGTGAAAATGCAGGACAGGATGAGGGAATCACTGGGCTCAGTCCCGGAGTGAAACTTAAAGTCTGACTAGTGAAGTCATCAAACCCCTTTTTCCTCCCAGACTCAGAAATGTCTGAGCCCAAAACACCTGGGTTTCCTGGGGTAGCAAACTGCAAAACCCCTCTCCCCCTACCAATGGATAATACCCCATGACTAGGAGTTGACATTTCATTCACATTGCGACCCTCCATGGGGAGACCTCACTGTTACTCTTTATGGGAATGAAACAGGAACCTGTCCAGAATAAAAAAATAGAAATGAGAGGTTCCCAACCACAGTGTCCAAGGAACTCCACACGGACAGCGACTCCAAGGCGCAGATGGAACCAACGGACGTCGTCCAGCAACACCGGTGGTCTGCTTCAGCTGACCAGTCGAAGGGTCACGGCACCAGTTTTGTAGCGTGGTTGATTCTGCGTTGTGTCTTGTGTGCAATAACAGCCAGACGACATCTGCTTGGAATGCTCATTTATTGCTCCTGCACCCAATCAGCAGAAAACAGCAATCAAAACAGGCTTTTTCTCCTCACAGGTCCACAGCGCCTGCTCCCCCATGAGTTTGTACAGAAAGAGAGAAAAGGAGAAAACAGAGGCCTGCGCGTGTGGAATAACCCGTAATAAAATAAAAGTTACAGTAATGAATCACAAAACCCAACAATGAGCATAATAATCCTAAACAGCACATAAATAACAAGGAAAATAGTAATAATAAATAAAACAAAATAATTCCAGATCAAAAGCAACAAAACATCACATACCTGCACCCAATCAGCAGAAAACAGCAATCAAAACAGGCTTTTTCTCCTCACAGGTCCACAGCGCCTGTTTTCATGAACAAATGCTGTTTTCAGCACATGGCTTAACAGTGCTTCATGTGATATTTATTAGTTAACTATTTACACGGTTCCAATACTATTAAACAGCATTTAAGTGTCCCAAAGCACATTATTTTACAAGAACAGCAGTAAAATGATAATTTCTTAGGCTTTAAATACACTTATTGAACACAGAAAACAGAAATTCGTACCTGCTCCCCCATGAGTTTGTACAGAAAGAGCGCGAGAGAGCTGTGCGGTTTCTCTTCATGAGTTATAATGGTACGATCCACTTATATTTCTCTTTCTTAACCCCAACTGGCACTCAAAACAACAATCAAAGAACTCGAAATGTTCCACAGTAACAATAATAATTCACAGTTTCATTCACAGCACATTCAATTTAAATAAAAAGAATAGTTTTGAAACAGGAAGTTACCTGCTGTTTTGGAAATGGATCTGTCGTCTTTTCAAAATAAAAGCTGCCGATACTCGTAATTTCTTACTGGAATAGATTTTCACTTGACAATCTAGTGTAACAACATCACACTGCTACACCAGCTGTTCATAGATTGGACCAGCTTTCCCAGTGAATTGTAATTATAAACATTATTTGTGGTGTAAACACTGACACAGACCAGGTCTGCTAAAATGACTGGGAATGTCAGTGGAGGCAAATATTACTCCGGGTCTCTGCTCCATTTATTTATTTATTTCAAACGGGCAACATTTCCAATCATACCGATTTTTTCCATTAAGTTTTTTTTGTCATCTGGGAGAAGCTTATTAGGATACAGTCCACTTTATTTTGCGCTGCTTTTCAGAATCGTGACGGAAGATACAGCGCGAAAACGATGGAAAATCTCCTGAATTTCTTTTATTTTTTATGAGGGCTGCCAAAATGGCGGTCGAGACAGGAACACTCCCGACACGCCCCCGACACACCCCCGACACGCCCCGACACTCCCCCACACAGCATGTGTGCTCCAAAGCTCTATAAGAAAATTCAAATAAATGTAGCCATCAGAGTCCCATTACAATAACCAGGAGGCTAGCGCTAGCATGCTAACTCCACAAACAAACAAAGAAAAAAACTCACTAGTTCCCACTTGCTGTCAGTTGAAGGGTTTTTTCACAAACAGAGCCATCTAAATGTTGAGAGGCATTTCAGTCAGGAAAGGTAATATAATAATATAAGCATTAAATAAAAGCTAGCATTAGCATGCTATCTCCAGAAACAGACAGTTCCCACTTTTAGAATAAATAGTCATCTGAAGACTTTTTCACAAACAGAGATTTCTAAAACGTGAGAGGCATATCGGTCAGAAATGGCAAATAGACATTAGATGAAGGGCTTTCAATGATTTAAAACTTACCTGGAGCCAATGTGCTTGAGTCACTGCATGGCTCATTTCCTAGACAACAACAAAAAAGGACCGGAAGCACGTGATTGGTAGGTACAGCTCACATTGGACGTACCCAGGGCGCAGAAATCTGCGCCCAACATCTTCCCATTCTCTTGTAACGTTTTGGAATAACTGCGCATGCGCCATTTTTAACAAGAGTCTATGGATAAGATTTGTGCGCCCTAGGACCGGAAATACGTCACCAATCAGAAAATGTTTTTTTTTAAACAAACAAAATAAATCATCATTACCTATAAAATATTTATCCTACACAACTAAAAAAGCATATATACATATATTTCATAAAAAAAAAAACGTCTTCAATGTAAAATGGTGCTCCAGAAGTTCCCGTGGGGTGGCGCCCTAGCGCCCCCTATTGGCCGGCCACCCGTGATCAGCACTTAGGTGCCAGCGGACCAGAAGGAGAGCGAGGAGAGTCATCATTAAAACATCAGCGGTTTACATCCGAGATGCAAACCGTCATCGCTCCCAGAATCCAACATATCAGGTGGGCCAGAAGGTCTGGCTGTCAACAAAAGACCTTCCCCTGAGGGTGGAGTCCCACAAATTGGCACCTCGCTTTGTGAGTCCAGTCCCCATAATCAAGATAATCAACCCTGTGGCAATACGCCTTCAACTCCCTCACACACTCAAGGTCCATCCAACCTTCCATGTTTCCAAGATCAAACCCCTGGTGTCATCACGTTTTGGGCCCTCCTCTGGGTCCCCACCTCCCGCCCGACTCATCGATGGGGCTCCAGCCTTTACCGTCAGGAGAATACTCCACTCCAGACGGTGGGGTCAGGGTTACCATTACCTAGTGGATTGGGAGGGCTATGGACCATGGCTTCATACCTGCAACATCCTTGACAAGTCGCTCATCCGTAACTTCTATAGGTCTCAACCTAACCAACCTGGAGGTCCGTCAGGAGCCGGACCTTAGGGGTGGGGCTATGTCAAGTTTTCTGCTCTGCCTACCATTGTTACTGTTCATGCTAGTTTGTTTCATCTCATCTCCTGTCAACCTGCACCTCAGTCTGCTCATGTAACCACGTTCACTCAGATGAGTCACCACAATCAGACCTCATGTAGCTCACCTGTTGTCACCTGTACCCCACAGCCACACTTCTCAGTGCCAGATTATTGAAAACTTCACCATGAGTAAATGTCCAGCTTCCATGCCATAGTTTCGTTTGTCTTCCTGGTTCTGACTTCATGCCTGTATTATGAATTACCCATCTTGCTCGTCCCCTGCTTTCTTTGGATTATCTACTCAGCTCATGTAATGACCTCTGCCTTCTCTACAATGACCACGTCTACTGGATCACGATTCAAGTCTGGTTTTGGATTTCTGATCACCTGTGTGTGACCCTTGCCTGTCTCCCTGGACCTGTTTTCTGGATCTCCCTCCTAACTGCTTCATGCTCAGCTCTGCCTCAAAATCAGATCACCTTCTCAAATGGTGAAATCTCACAAACCACCTCCTCTAAGGAAATCCTCCATCACCTGTTTATGAAGGTTGGTGTTTATCATAAACTGAACTGTCAAACCAAAGCCATTGAACTCCAACTCACTAACCTTCCGGTCTCTTCAGATCATGCTGGCCCAAGGACTCAGACCTTCACCAGAAGTATTTTATCAATAAATCTTTTAAAACTTCCTATTGTCTGTGATCTGGTTCAAATCCCTAAATCTGGTTCATGTCAGAAACAGGTTTTCAACAATTACGAGCTGTGATTCAGAACCCACATGGAGAATTTCTCCTCTGTTTCTGTGGTAACATACCAGTAGCCCCCTAATAAGGCTTGGCTGTGTGTTCCCCAGTAAGTACTGGTTAACTACCCATTCGCTCCTGATTCATTCCCAAGGCATTCCGAGTCAGAGTCAGAGAGTCTTTATTGTCATTTGCATCGCATGTAGTACATGTGATGAAATGAGATTATGTACACAGGGTCCCAGTTACATCCAATAACAAAATGTAAGAGAAAAACAGTAATAACATCTAGGATATCCATCCATCCATCCATCCATCCATCTTCTTCCGCTTATCCGGGGTCGGGTCGCGGGGGTAGCAGCCTAAGTAGGGAGGCCCAGACTTCCCTCTCCCCAGCCACTTGGAGCAGCTCCTCTGGGGGAATCCCAAGGCGTTCCCAGGCCAGCCGAGAAACATAGTCCCTCCAGCGTGTCCTGGGTCTTCCTCTGGGTCTCCTCCCGGTGGGACATGCCCGGAACACCTCACCAGGGAGGCGTCCAGGAGGCATCCTAACCAGATGCCCGAGCCACCTCAACTGGCTCCTCTCGATGTGGAGAAGCAGCGGCTCTACTCCGAGTCCCTCCCGGATGACTGAGCTTCTCACCCTATCTCTAAGGGAGAGTCCAGACACCCTGCGGAGAAAACTCATTTCAGCCGCTTGTATCCGAGATCTTGTTCTTTCGGTCATAACCCAAAGCTCATGACCATAGATGAGGGTGGGAACGTAGATCGATCGGTAAATTGAGAGCTTTGCCTTTTGACTCAGCTCTCTCTTCACCACGACAGACCGGTACAGCGCCCGCTTCACTGCGGACGCTGCACCTATCCGCCTATCGATCTCACGCTCCAGTTTTCCCTCATTCGTGAACAAGATCCCGAGATACTTAAACTCCTCCACTTGGGGCAGGACCTCCTCCCCGACCCGGAGAGGGCATGCTACCCTTTTCCGGCTCAAGACCATGGCCTCGGATTTGGAGGAACTGATCCTCATCCCGGCCGCATCACACTCGGCTGCAAACCGCTCCAGTGAAAGCTGTAAATCACGAACTGATGAAGCCAGTAGGACCACATCATCTGCAAAAAACAGAGAAGCGATTCTAAGGTCACCAAAACGGATATGGATCTAGGATATGAACTAAGAAAAACATCCAACTAGAAATACACTAAGCCCTAGAGCAAGGGTCTGCAACCTGAGGCTCTGAAGCCACATGTGGCTCTTTGCTCCCTCTTTAGTGGCCCTTTCAAGCTTTGGCTAAAACTGACATAAAACTGAATTTTATTGGTGGTACAAACAACAAAAAAGAATGAATTCAAACAGATTTGATGCCATTTATTTTACAAATATGTGAACACTGGAGCGAGTACGAGTAAAACATACTTCAATTTGATGCTTTATTTCTTTTCATGAAGAACTGTCTGCATAGTTTATATATAATTTTTAATTTAAAAACAGATAAACACTGAAAACTTCCCCTTTACAAGAATCTGGTCTTTTTCTTTAATAAATGTTAAAAAGTACGGTACAGTACGGATCGGGAGTAACACATCTAGCATCATCACATTGAACACAGGGGCCCCACAAGGATGTGTGCTGAGCCCCCTTCTATTCACCCTGCTAACACACGACTGCACACCATCAT
This sequence comes from Garcialebias charrua, assembly GCA_038048925.1. NCBI lineage: Eukaryota > Metazoa > Chordata > Actinopteri > Cyprinodontiformes > Rivulidae > Garcialebias > Garcialebias charrua. The sequence goes on along the minus strand of JBBPBX010054565.1, from coordinate 16,301 downwards.
ACAGCTCCAACCACTTCATCAAGTTTGCGGACGACACAACAGTGGTAGGTCTCATCAGCAACAACGATGAGACGGACTACAGGAACGAGGTGAGCCGCTTGGCCTTGTGGTGCGGACACAACAATCTCACTCTCAACGTGGAGAAGACAAAGGAGATTGTCGTGGACTTCAGGAAGAGGGATGCACAACATGCCCCTCTGACCATCAACAGCACCGCAGTGGAGAGAGTGGACAGCACCAAGTTCCTGGGAGTGCACGTCTCAAAGGACCTGTCCTGGAGCAGGAACACTGCAGCACTGGCGAAGAAGGCTCACCAGCGCCTCTACTTTCTCCGCAAGCTGAAAAGGGCTGGAGCTTCAACCTCCATCATGTGCACCTTCTACAGAGGTGCCATAGAAAGTGTCCTGACCAGCTGCATCACTGTGTGGTTTGGTGCATGCACTGCATCCTGCCGCAAGAGCCTCCAGCGCATCGTGAAAGCAGCTGAGAAGATCGTCGGCACCTCCTTGCCCTCACTGCAGGACTTACACAGCAAACGCCTCACTCGGAAAGCCCACCGCATGGCAGGTGATCCCACACACCCACTACACAGCCGCTTTAGACTGCTGCCATCAGGGAGGAGACTGAGGAGTCTCCAGGCTCGTACCAGCAGACTGAGAGACAGCTCTGTTCATCAGGCAGTCAGAATGCTAAACACTCTGCCTGCTCTGCCTCCCCTCCCATTTGAACTGCCTTAACACAAAAAACTTTCTCACACATTACCACTCAACACAAAGTTTTTAACACTGGACTCTGTGTCATCAAACGGGTTATTCACTAAACTCTCGGTCATGTGTTCATTCAGTTTGCACTACTTCTCATATTTGCACTAATGTTTGTATTACATTACTGCCTATAGTCATACTACTGTTTACATTCACTGTTTACATTTATTAATACTGTTTACATTTATTACTACTGCTTTACATTTATTACTACTGTTTACATTTACACTACTTTTATCTACACTACTGCAGATACATATACAGCATTCTCTGACTAGCCTTATCTAAGGATGCCAAATGTGCCTTATGTGCCTTACTTCATATGCCACTTTGCCTCTATACCAACATCAACTACCTCATACATATACTGTGTACATTAACTTATATGCTGCTGTGCCACTCTTTGCAAATGTCAACGCTAGAAACTTCAGTTTATTTTATAGATTTACGTTTTTATACTTTTCATACTACTATGCAAAAACTCAGGACAGTATTACACTTTTATTATTTCATTTTATGCTTATGTTCATTGGGTGTTTGGTGTTTTAGGGGTGTTTGGTGTTTCAGTGTTGGTGTAAATTTTCATACTTTTATACTATTATGAAAAAACTCAGGACAGTGTTACACTTTTTTACTATTTTATGCTTATGTGTATTAAATGTTTTAGTGTTTAGTGTTTAGATGGTTACTGTTGCACCGAGGGACTGAGAGAAACGCAATTTCAATCCTGTGTATGTCCTGTACATATTGCAGTTCTGACAATAAAGTTGACTTTGACTTTGACTTTGAAAAGCATTAGATATATTTTGCTTAATAGTGTGACCCTTACTAGCCACAAAATCCCCTCCAGCAAACCTAAAGTGGCCCACAGTTGTAGCAGGTTGTTACGGCTCTGGACACGTTTAATGTAGTGAACAACGGTGAAAAACGGCTCTTTTTATCGTAAAGGTTGCAGACCCCTGCCCTAGAGTAATAGAAAAACATCATTACAAACAGCAGCACGAACATGAGTCTTTATGAGCAGATGGTCACAGATGAACACAGCAACAAGAAACAGATCAGCATCAGCAAGATGTGATATTTCACAGTGATTATTCTTATTATTTATTTATTCATCAGTCTAACAGCCTCAGGGTAGAAGCTGTTCCTTAGTCTAGTGGTTCTACATTTGATGCTCCTCAACCTCCGTCCTGAGGGGAGTGGGGCAAAGAGTGTGTGTGCTGGGTGAGTGGGGTCTTTCATGATGCAGGTGGCTCTTTTCCTGCATCTCGAAGTGTAAATGTCTGTGATGGTGGGGAGACTGACTCCAACAGACCTCTGTGCAGCCTTCACCACTCTCTGCAGAGCTTTTCTTTCTGCAACTGTGCAGCCTCCATGCCACACGTTGATGCTGGAGCACAGGATGCTCTCCACTGCACACCTGTAGAAGGAGGTGAGGACTGGGCTACTCAGACCAGCTCGTCTCAGCCGTCTGAGGAAGTAGAGTCTCTGATGACCTTTCTTGATCAGGCTGGTGGTGTTGTTGCTCCAGCTGAGGTTATCATTCAAGTGTACACCCAAGTATTTGTAGCTGGAGACCACTTCCACCACTGATCCACCTATGTTCAGTGTGGTGTGGGTTTGTTTGTTCCTTCTGAAGTCCACAATCATCTCCTTTGTCTTCTTCACATTCATGTGAAGGTTATTCTATTGCCCTTTATCCACAGGGCCTGTTCGCGCTCGTTCAGACTCCTTCGTAACTAGTTAACAACTAGTTATGGACATTGCTTTATTTGCACCAGCTCTCCAGGTGTTCCACCTCCTGCCTGTAGCTGGACTCATCATTGTTTGTGATGCATCCCACCACCGCTGTATCATCTGCAAACTTTACAATATGACAACCTGGCTGGGTAGCTGCACAATCATATGTGAGCAGAGTGAACAGAAGGGGGCTCAACACACATCCTTGAGGAGAGCCAGTGCTGAGGGTAATGGTGGAGGAGGAGAGATTGTGGATCTTCACGGACTGTGGTCTGTTTGTTAAGAAGTCTAGGACCCAGTTACAAATGGAGGGGCTTAGTCCAAGTGTGGATAGTTTGTCCATCAGAGTTTGGGGGATCATGGTGTTGAAGGCAGATGTGAAGTCCACAAAGAGCATACGGACGTAGGAGTCTTCTGATCCAGGTGGGTGAGAGCAGTGTGGACCACGGAAGAGATGGCATCCTCTGTTGATCGGTTCTCACGGTAAGCATACTGATGAGGGTCCTCGTTGATGTTGACGGTTGTTTTGATGTGGGTCATGACCAGTTTTTCGAAGCATTTTGCAACTATCGGGGTGAGGGCCACCGGCCGATAGTCGTTTCTTAGTAGTTAATCAAATTTTGTGTACGTTATTGTAAAGTTTGACCAAAGCATTGTTCAAATGTTAAACTAGTCTGGATTCCTGCACTCATTGGAATCGTATGAAATGAATTGGCCGACAGTTTTACTAAAAGTGCTGCAAAAATTGTAGATTTAAATGTTAAAATAAGTAAAAATGAGGTAAAGGATATAATAAAAGCACATATTAAGAAGAAATTGCAAGAACAATGGGATAGAGGAAACAATGCTAGATTTTACATTTAAGTGAATGTAGTGAAGCTGTGGAGGAGCTAAGCACATGTTTTGACACCATGGACTGGGACATGTTCAAGGTTTGTACAAACAGTTTAGACGATTACACAGACACTGTGACGTCATATTTACATTTCTGTGAGGACAGTATCATCCCATCACACTCCAGAGTCATTTTTAATTAAAGCTGCAAGCAGCATTGAGGCCCTCGCAGCAAAGCGCTGCTTCGGCCTTATTGCAGCGACCGCGGGAGCACCAGCTTGTCCGCTCGGTCACCACCTCGAACGCTCTCCTGCCTATTCCTCATCAATTCACCAGGAACAATTAGCTAATACAGTTTCAGTTATATGTTATACAGGACAAACCATATCAATGGGTTTAGAAGTGCCCACAGATGATACACAATAAATAAATAAATAAATAAATAAATAAATATATATA
>JBBPBX010054564.1:11018-23417 GCA_038048925.1 Garcialebias charrua | reverse complement strand
TGGACGACTGTACGAACATAATCTCACTGTATCCTGGTACAATGATAATAAAGCTTATTCAGATTCTGACTCTAAACAACTCATTCCTAAATCCAGGTATTAACACACATACATGAACTCTGTTTTAGTTTTGTTTGTTTCTTGTAACTGAAAAAGGAGATTAACTCTGTCTACTCATGACTGAAGCAAAAAATAATAATAATTATAGGTGTTTTCTTTTTCACCTTAAGAGATAAAAAGTCGAAAAGGTTTCCCTTTTAAAATAAAGAACTCAAGTTCTTTAAAAAAAAACTTTTTTACACAAAGAAACCAAACACACACACGTACAAACACACCTTTTTCAGTCCTCTGGGGTGTTGAAGTTCAGCCTGGGTGAACTTCGAAGAGACTTCTGTAAATGTGGGAAGCCGACATGGGTCAGTAATCCCTGTCTACGCAGAGAATCCCAACCATCCAAAGGAGCAACCAGCTGTGGTGATATGTGGACAAAGCCTCAAGAAGGAACTCTCCTGACGAGGGCTGACCAGCACTGCTGCAGCTAACGGGGCTAAGCCTGCCACAACACAGACAGAAAGGCGCAAAGGAATGCCAAGACCTGAAAGATCTCTTTGTAAAACCGTGTGATGACAAGACAAGAAAAGAGCTTATTTAGACAAACCAGAACAATGTCATATCACAAAGTCATGCAGCAGAATTTAGTAACCTGTGAGAAATTTTATGCAGGTGGAGCAAACCTGCAGAGAACCAAAGTGAAAGTAGGTTTGTTTCTGCATGTGGCAAAGTCATGACCTAAATTAGCCTTCCCATGGTCAATATTTAAAATTCATGCACCTCCCATTAAACACTCCCTGCTAAGCATCCGAGCATGAATTGGACACAACCCGCAAGGACCCGTTGAGAATATATGTGACCGAGTCCATTTAGAGAGGCTGCAGGCATTGGTTCATTCTGCAGCACATAAAGCACATTTCTGCACACCAGCTTAGATTTACAGGTCAGACTCTTTTATCAAATTGATCCTAATAGATGCTCACACTGTTAGCTTTAAGGCAACAGGTTGTGTGAACATCATTTGAATGCTTTATCTCACTGAAGTCACAATGCAGGAAAAGGACTCTGCATGCTAAATTCTACTCAGATTTAAAAGCAGGGATTGCAAGAATAATGCTATTTTGTTTTATCAATATTAATATTAGAATCAGTTGTGGTTTATATCTGCAGAATTTTGTATTTTTGTATTTTTAGCATTTTAGCTACTTTTAGCAAGCCTTTTGATACATACAGTTGGCTTCTAGATAGTATTTTGATACGTTTAGCTAGCTTTTTATTACTGTACTTAAAACTTGCAGATAATTGATTTATCATATTTTAGCTAAATATTTTCTGCTTTTAGCTAGTATTTTGCAATTTTTGACTGTTAGCCATTTTTTTTACCTTTAATGTGTATTTACAATTTTGCTACTTTTATGTAGCATTTAGCTTATTTTTGCTTTTAGCTATTTTATATATTTTAACTACTATTCTGCTACTTATTGTAGCTTTTAGCAAGCCCAATACCTTTAGCTTCTAGATAGCTGTTTGATAATTTACCCAGCTTTTTTGTTACTTTTAGCAAAACTTTTGATTTGTTATTTTAGCTAACTTTTACCTATTTTTTTGTTAGCATTTTTGCACTTTTGGCTTTTTGATAGTACAGGTAGTTTGCTACTTTGAACTTGTAGCTACTATTTTGCTTTTAGTTTAACTAGCCTTTTGCTCCCTTTAAATGTTTACTAGCCTTAAGCTGTGTTTATCTTTTACTATCCTTTTGTTCTGCTCCATTTAGATTTTACTGAGCATTTAGATTTTTTAGTTTAAGCCAGTTTAATCTTCTTCTTCTTCTTCTTCTTATTTTACATAGTGTTCAGTTTGTGTTAGCCTCAACAAGCCAGTTTCAGTAAATCATTCGGCTCCCAGCATTTACACCACATTTTTGCAGGAAATGCAACTTCTCCATAATGTTGGGTGTCATACTTGATCTTTCCGCATAAAAAAGCAGCATCTTAGGGGAATATTTTACTTCTGCTTCTCGTGATTTGAAACTAAAGGCCTAAGAGACTCTGAAAACCTCCGAGCAACACAAGACATTTTATTGTTTTCTGAGCAACTTTTTCTACCCACACATAGACTCTTGTCTTAAAACCCACAGCAATAAATCAAAAATAATTTTACCAAGGTTGTAAAAGTCTGAAAATGAGCCATTTTCCTGCTGAGTCTGTCTATAGAGAGGTCACAGCTCCTTTCAGCTCCTTAAACCTTATGCAAATACAGTATAGGCTTTTCTCAATTACTAGTGCAGCTAAAATGTTATAAATTCATTCAGTTGAAAATACCCTGGACTATGGCTGTGACCCAGCATGTCTTAGAGAGCTGCTTTACTAATTCACAACAGAAATGAAGTAACAATTTCTGCTTTGAAAGCCAACTTGTTTATTTTTGGAGGCAATAAATTGATCCAGGCAGATACAAAAGGCTAACATCAACCACAGTTAACTTTTCATTCATTCAACCTTTATTTAGACAGGTTAATCCCATTGAGCCTCGAGGACTCATTTACAAGAGAGACCTGTAACATTATAAATATAATAATTAATTCATCTGATTTATATTTAAGTATTCCTGACTTTAACTACTTTCTGTTTAAAAAGTCAACAAATCCAAATTAGCATTTTCAAATAATCTGACTTTAATTAAATTTAAGTAAAAAAGAAAAGAAAAGGTCAAATAAATCATTGGTTGAAGCTTTTGGCATCAGTTTTGGTTTCCAGTTCTGCAATGCACGTCAAAAATAATTACTTTAAGCTGTGTGGCTGGACTCATTTTAAAGTGTAAGCACTAATGTCAGCAGGGTAAGAACAAAATAAAAAGGTTTATTTGCGGCCCTGTGGGGGCTGAAGGTATCTTTTTATAATCAGCGCTCTCTAGAAACAAATTTACACAGCACATCTAATTATTGATTGCTTGGAAATGTCACATACAGCGGAGAGTGTATAATAATTACACAAGCAGAGCTTATAAAATGTGAAGTGCGGCTAGCAAAAGGAGCAAATCCTTCACCTTTTTAATGCCTCAGCGCACTCACAGAGGACAGAAAAGTGACTACCTGAATATTACTTTGTGTGAAATGCCACCCGCGCTGCAGCCAGGTGTGATCACATCAAGATCGGACAGCAAAATGTCAAGAGCCGCCGGGCAACGAGTCATTTGTGTTACCTTTAAATGGAGAAGTGTGATAGTAGATTCAGTCAATTACACTTTAATGAAGCTAACACGCCCCTGCGGTGAGGCAGAGGAAACCCAACAGTCTGTCTGCACAGACAAGCTGCACAATACTCCCCTGCTCACCTCTGAAAGACGTTGCTGATTGCATTCTTCCTCCTTTCCACGAGCTTCACTCAGCGGGTGCTGTGGGGCACCACCTGTCATGGCCGCAGCCATTGTGAGGTGCCATTTGATGTGCAGGTCTTTTGTGTGGAGCTTTAACATGTTCTTAAAAACTGGCTCCGTTTTCAACGGTGCAGGGAGCAGTCTGTGAAGCTCACGGTTTCCTTTTAAACCAGCGGGACAAAGGAAGTGGACTTTAAAGACAGGTGGACACAGACAAGGAGAGCTTCTCTCCAAATTTTAACCTGAGCCACAGAATTGGTCGTTTTTGGGCCCTCAGCTGACTCTTGTTAGGTTACTCTGGGGAAAACTGCTGCTGCTGTTTCCTCAGCATCGAGTGAACCCATTTTTCCATTTCAAAATATCAGTTTGACGAAGAGTTTGACCATTAGAAACGTGTCAGTCGTCTTCTGCATGCCTGCAGAGACAGCCGTGAGATGAAATGCACGTGTACGGTACTTCTACTATTTGAAGCAGCTTCAATTACTCATAAAACTACCTTTAGTGTCCTGCCTGAATTTAAGTTAACTAATGTGATTTTTTTTCTTTCTCTATACTGTATTGCTTTTTTTAGTCTTTACTTACATACTCTAGCCGCTAAAGTTTTTTAAAGGTACATGTAAAGATATGATCGTAATAGTAACTGTAAAGAACTGCACAAAACTAATGTTAGGAAACTTTCTCCTTTAAAGTGCCTGTGACATCCAGTTTTTGTAAATATAAAAGCATTTTTGGAAAGATAATAATAATGTTTTGCAAAAGGTAAACATTGAGATGTTTGCTAGCACGGTAACAGGAAGCAACAACAAAGGACAATGCTTGCATGTGGACAGAGCGTCGCTACAATGGCTGACAACAGACAGCAGAGAAGAATCTGATTTTTAGATTATTTTGAGGGAGAGGCGAAGAAGAGTCAGGGTTCAAATGTTTCAGTGAGCAAAGACCAGGGGGTTCCTCTTTTGATGGCACTTCCTGTTTCACTTCCTGTTTCATGAGTTCAAAAAGAAATATTCCATTTGTATGACAAAATTGATAAAATGATGTGTATTATGCCAAATATTCTTAAATGTTAAGATGTTTTCTTCAACTTTTTGTATTTATAAGATATGCACGTCACAGACTCTTTAGAGTCTGTCAACTCTGTAAATAACTCAAATTATAAATTATTCCAGAAATTAAATTGTGTTAATTGCTGCTAAAAGAGAAAAACAAAGCTGTGCCCATTAACTATCCTGATGCAAGCTATTGTGTCTTATAGGTTTTCTAGTATGTTTTTGTAGTGTAATGTTATGTTTTTATTATTTCAAACATTGTGCTGACTCTGTGTGAGTATTTTATTGTACAGTATAATGTAATGTAGTTTTACAAAGTACTGTAGATTGTTGGGTGTTTAAACATTACTGTTGGGTGTATGCTTTTGGTGTTAAAAACATGCCAGGGACAAGATTTGAAAACTTCAATCTATCTGTACAGCTCATCAGTTGCATTTTGTGTATTAGACAGTTTAAAATGGTATCTTTCCCACTGAAATAAACGTCTATACTTTTTAATAAGGGTTCACTTTTAATAAAATAAAAACCACAATCTTGAGTCATAAGGAATCCACTAGTGAATTACAATCTGATTGCATGTGTATTTCCTGGCTTTTAGTTCTCATTAATTCATGAGCTGAACTGTTTTCACATGCCATAGCAAAGATATTCTTTAATTACTCTCACACAGGATAAAACCCTTTCAATTCATTATTGCTCTATTACTTCCACTTAGTATTTTTTTTATTAGAGAGAAAATAGTTTGTATCTGAGTACTACTAATTATTTGCTTGTTCAATAGAAAAGTGATCTCAAGTAAGACAAACTGTGATTACCGTATTTTCTGTCGGAAACGGCGTTCCGCCCTATAAGTTGCATCAGTCCAAATATGTCTAAAAAAGTGGAAAAATCCATAAATATGTCGCTTCGCTGTATAAGTTGCATCTATTATGCGTCACGGCTGACAACCCGGAAATGTGGGCTGGTGTTGAGCCAAAAATCAATGGGCTGCCAAATGGCGGCCGCGGGAGCGTGCACAGGAAGACTTTAACAACAATTTAACAAGATTAAAACTTAAAAACATTTTGTTTGCTCAAAATTATGGTAAAGGTGTGTCTCAGTCTAACGTTTGCTTAATAAATGCACTTTGTCAGTCAAATCTGCTGTATTTCAAAACCTGATTTGCGTAAGCGAGCACACGCACAGGGACGAGCCGCTGTTCATTTCTTCAAAATTTAACAAGATAAACACCTAAAAACAATTATTTGTTTGCTCAACTTTAAAGTAAAGGGGTGTCTCAGTCTAACATTTGCTTAATAAAATGACTTTAATGGTCAAATCAGCTGTATTTCAAAAGTACTCCCTGCCTTGGTGCTCCGGGAGCGCGCAGAGTGTGGAAAAAAGGAAGGAGCAACGCTGCTCGTTTCTTTGAAATTTAACGAGAAAAGCACCTAAAACAATTATTTGTTTGCTCGAAATTATAGCAAAGGTGTGTCTCATTGAACTTGATAAATGCATTTTAATGTTCAAATTAGCTGCATTTCTCCGGGGCGGTGCAGTGAAACGAAGCTGGTTTGATGGTTGCTCCAACCAGCGAGCAGAACGAAGGTGGAAAGGTAAGGCAAGCCAATTGTTTCAATAATAGCTGGTTAAGATTCTCAATCATCCAGGACATGGTAAATAAATAAAAAATCAAGACAAAAACAATAAAGTATAAAGTTAAGTCTAATAAATAAAGTCCAGTTGTTTTTGTCTTGAAATGTTTTGATTTTGTCACTATAGCCACTTTTACCTATTACATCATACAATGGCATATCTTAATACTCTGCTGCCATCTAGTGGCTGGAAATTGTACTTTTTTCAGAAGGAATGAAAACAGTCATATCTCAGCCAAAAATTGGTTTATAAACATGGGAAAAAAATTCATGAATACATCGCTGTTGCTTATAAGTCACGGCATGCATATTGTGCAAAAAAAAACATGACTTATAGGGAAAAAAGTACGGTACAGTATTTTTCCTGTTTTCATGCTAATCCTTAAAGAATTTGCTTATATCAAAGTCCTTTCATCTTTCATACATTTTGTATAGAAATTAGTCTCTTTTAAAGGTTTGCCACCATCAGCTAGCCTTGCTTTCTTACTTTGTTTAGTTTTGTACCTTCGAGCTTTTGCCTCCATCTCTACCTTTCTCCTTATCAGTTTGACTTGGCATTTCATCTTAGTTCATACATCTATCATTTCCTCTCAAACGTCTTTTCATTTTATGCAAGCACATGACCGCCTCTGATTGACATGCCTTCACGAATCCTTAATGCCCGAGTTCTCCACTATTTCCCGCTACATGTTCTTACATGCTTCAGTTTTCGCCCCGCTTTTCTTCAGTTTACTGTTTAGCTGTTGATCTAGTTCTCTCACTTTTACCTCGTCATGTTTTATTGTCTCCCCCCTGCTTCGAAAGGCCTTCTTGCAGAAAAGTTGTCAGCAGGCTGAAGGGTGAAACGAAGGAGAGGAACAACAAGCAGAACTATCCTTCACACTCATCGCTCTACTCTAAACACTTCACAGGAAATTGCAGCAGACACACTACAGATAGGCATAAAGTCAGAATCCCAAACACACATACACACACACACACTACACCCAACATCTTTATTGCTTCTCCCAGAAGTCTGGATTGCACCACTGATCAGAGTAAGACAATACCGGGCGCTCTGAGAGTGCTTCGAAGTCTTCCACCCATTTCTTTCTAGTGTCTGACACCTGTCAGATTAAGAGCTGAGGAAGTAATGCTAAGTGATGCTCTGTCTCTTTGTGTGCATGTTCTCAGACACTTACTGCTTTCTCCAGTGTTTTGTCAAGCCGTCAGCGTCTGTTCTCCATCGAGAAATGTGTCTTTGTGGCTCTTCTTCAAATGCCTGAGAAGGAAAATTCTGGTTATTTGGCAGAATGGCTGCTTGAGATGTGTGCAGTGAAGAGGAGCACAAGTCAGCTTTAGGATTGATCTTCATTTTCTGCTGCCATCCATTTACTCTTTATAGTCTGAGTTGATTCAATAAGTTGATTTCCCCCTCAGCTGTTATATTAAACTGAAAAAAAAAACAAAACTAAACATTACTGAGGACTAAGTTGTTGGAGCATTATAAAGACAAAATGGGACAGACGTTCACCCATCCCTGCCACCCAGTATTCATCACACCTGTTTTTCTTTTTGTTTGTTTTCAGTTAGGCAACAAAGGTTTAGTTTACGAGTTAAAACGTCTTGCTTAGGTTTAAGAAAATATTTGGATTAGTTTAGTAGATCATGCAGCTCCAAATCATTCAAAGACGAGCACATTTTTGGTGACAATTCATTTTGTTTGTGCCATTCAAAGCACACAGATGCAAACAGATTTGTTACAACAAGGGCAAGCCTTTTCAGTTTCAGTGTTTTAAAAAACAGAATACACAACGACAAAATAAATCATCTGGTTTTCACCAGGCTGCTAAAATACAACCACTGCATTTGTTGGAGAACTGTTTTCTTATCTACTTAATGCAAAAAATGACAATAAGCAGAAAAAAATGCTGTAAAAACAAAACAATGATCAACTGCTAATGGAAGCACAAATATAAAAGCGGAATTTCTGCTGATCAAAAGCATTTGTGGGTTACAAAGATGCCAAGTTGGAATAAAACCAGCAATGACCTTGGAGCAATGGTTCCCAACCATGGTCCTTGAGGAACACCATCCTGCACATTAAGTTGTTTCCCTGCTCCAGCACACCTGATTCAGTGATTTAATTACTTACTCAAGTTCTACAAAAAAGTCTGCTAATCACACATTCATTCAAACCAAGTGTGTCAAAGCAGGGAGACAACCAAAACATGCAGGATGGTATTCCTCAAGGACCACAGTTGGGAACCACTGCATTTGAGAAGCAACTGTTGTTGCCTATAAATCTGAAAGGGTTGAAGGTCATTTTCAAACTATTTGGAGTCCCATCATTTGTAATTATTCACAAGTGGAAACAATTGAAGACAGCTGCTGTTCTTAGCAGTGGACATTCAAAGAAATTCACCCCAAGTTCAGACCATGCAATGCTCAAAGAAATGACTCAAAGCTCAAGAGCTCCATTTCAAACTCTGTAGGCATCAGTTAGCAGGTTAAAGGTTAAAGTTCATGACAGAACCATTAGAAAAAGACCTAACAAGTATGACTTGTTTACAAGGGTTGCAGCACGACGTTTGGAAATCCTCAACTGAACAAACCATAGAATGTCCAGAACAATCCTCGTTATGTGAATAAAACCAAAGTAGAATACTAAACCAAACAGCATGGAGTCAAATGTGAGGTCATGTCTCACAGGGGACAACAACCACAAACACAGCAGCTTATCTATAATAGAATGGCTGATAAAGAAAATAATTAGTGTTGAAATGGTCCAGTCAACGTCCAGAACCTCAACCTGACTGGTGTGGCTGGATCTTAAGAGAGGTGAGCAGAAACTTCACAAAACTAAAGCAATGCTGTAAAAAAGAGTGGGCCAAAGTTAGCTCCTTTTTGTCCTTTTGGCAGTTTTTAAAATAAATGTATGACTCCTGAGCACTTTCTCTTTGGTAAACATGAAACAATAAGCAGCTTGTCGAGGCTTCGTGAGTAAATGAGACTCTGGTGCCAACTATGTTTGTGTTATTTGATTTAGTTGCTTGAGTTTATCTTTTTGTTTTATTCCCTTGTGGTTTGTTATATTCTTGTCAGGATCTGTTCATTTTCAATCTTATTTTATAATTTTGTATTTAGTTTGGCTGTTTTCATATTCTGGTTTAGGACTTGTGCTGTTTCTTGTGCCAGTTCTCATTTACCCTCGGTCAGCTTCCTCAGTGTGTTTCCACTTAGACTGCCATCCTCACCTGTCCCCGATCTGTAATCACCCCAGGTGTTTGTTGATCAGGTTTCATAATGTTGTCTCTTTATACTGTGTGCTTGCTCCTCGGTTTGCTTTTTAGTTCAGCATTAGTCTTCCCATGCCATCACAGTGCTCCTTGTTTTTCCTCCTTGTTCCCTGTATTACTTTTAGTTAGTGAAGTTTTTGGCTGCCTCGTCAGCGCTTTTTGTTTTACTTGTAAACCCTTTTTTTTTTTACCTTCAAGCTCCTCATTTCCAGCCTGTACAGGTAGTCCCCGATTTACGAGCGAGATCCGTTACAACGAGGCGCTCGTAAACCGGAAATCTCGTAAATTGGAACGGCCGCCACGCTTCTCGTAAGTCCGGAATTTCGCTCGTAAATTGGAACGGTTTTGCTAGCGCGACTACGAACACTCGTTTTTCATCGAAAAACTGCTTATGAGTGCATAAAAATGATCGGAAACGTGTGTCCACATGTTTAGCTAACGAACTGTGGTGAAAAAACACAGGAAAACTCAGTATTTTTTGCGTTTTTTCCAATAATTCGCCAGCTCGTAAGTCCGGAACCTCGTAGATCAGAGCGCTCGTAAATCAAGGACTACCTGTATTTGGGTCCAATTCTCCATATCAACCTAGTGACATGATGTAAATATAAGAAATAGTTTATTTTTGTTGTGTGATTATTTATTGTACCACAGTCTCCACACTTTATCTGTATCTTGGAGGTTTTGTTGTCTTCTGCATAAGGTTAACGGACTCTTCTTATGGATAGGACTGATTAAAAAAATCAAAGAAAATTCAAATATTTCCATCTTTTTTGCTGCTTTGTATACAATTTTTATTGATTAAGTGTCTCATCTCTCCACATGGCTCTGCTTCACTTCTAATTTACTGAGCTTTGGGGCAGTTGGACAGTGTTTGTCAAAATGCCTCACAGCAGGCTGCTGTAAGGGACGTTGTCAGCCACATTGTATTTGGACTTGACTTCAGTTGTCTCTGAGAGCGAGAGGTGGGTGGAAAGGGAGAAACAACTCAGTCTTGCATGGGCTATGAATGCAAGTCTGAGAAATGCACGATTCTTTTCTCTGTCTTGTATGATTTGCGCACATGTGGGAGTAGTAAGACGTTCTTACTGTGAAAGACTGAGGGAGTTAAGTTTGAGAGCAGCTGATGACAATGACATGCACGTATCATGCTCACACTCAGTCTGCAGGGATTGTTGGAAAGCTTTTGGAGTCTGACAGACGGATAGCATCTCACAACCAGCTCTAATTGGCTGAGAGTTTAAGAAGAAAGACAACTGGACAAATGGAGTGGCTCACGCTGACAACTAAGCAGCATCATCTGGAGGATTTGACAGCATTTTCCATCACACACCAGCTCAAAGAATCAAAGATTAGAACGCTATTTTAGGTTTTCCGTTCTGTTTGTTGTGAGAAAAATGAATATTAAACACGTTATTTAGGACATTGATGAAGACTTAATGTCGGGCTGATTGTATTTAGTGGGAATATTTATGCGAATGGACACATTTGATGTTTACTACATTCCTTTTGCAGGTTTTGATTGTTTTTAATGTTTCAGTAACAACGAAAAAGCGGAACAAATGATACATTTCTCATGTTAACATTTCATGGTGACGCATGATACAGGGTTTGCTGATACTTCCTGTCTTGCAAAAGTTTTTTTTTGTCTCCTTTTTTTGTATAATACCGGTACACACATTTCCAAACTACCACATACATTTTCTATCATTTATTCAGTACCACTTTACAATAAGGTTCCCCTTTATAGATAATAATAGTTCCCTTATCAGTCATGTCACTCGGTGCAACATAAATGCTATGGGAAATTGCGCTCCGTGCAATTACCCATAGCATTTATGTTGCACCTCGTTCCCTTCTTTCAGGGAACATGAGTTATGGTGCATAACTTTCAGTTTATAGATACGTTAATAATTCCTCTATAAACACTTTATAAATTGTTAATAACTGCTTATTATTCATTAATTAAGGCTGTCTGAAGACAAAACTGACCAGTTTCTTGCCAAATAGTGAGCTAAATCTGTTCACCTATATTTCATCTAGAGTTGTTATATTAAACATTTCAAACTAAGTTACTACCTTGTAAACACAATCAGCATTTGTAAACCAATTTTTTTAGGATATAATATTAGTTGTAGATACTTATAATGCAGTGATAAAATACAATATTACATGCTAAAGAAATTGGTTTACAAATGCTTATTGTGCTACAACTCTAGATGAAATATATAGGTGAACAGACTTGGTTCACAATTTGGCTGGCAAGAAACTGGTCAGTTTTGTCTCTCTCGCCCTTAATTAATGCATAATAAGCAGTTGTTAATGATTTATAAAGTGCTTATAGAGCAGGGGTGCTCACACTTTTTCAGCATGCAAGCTACTTATAAAACAACAAAGTCAAAATGATCTACCCACTACAAAAATGCAAAACATATAACTATCTTCAAATGTATTAAGGATTGTTTTTATGTACAATGTATGTTGATGTACCTTGCATAACTGAATAAGCCAATATTGCACAACACATATAATAAATAATTATTAACAATTTTTGTAATTACCTGAGTTTACTTTGATGACTTGCACTGAATTGAATCAGCCAGGGATGCATAGTCCGGACAGTAGCTGCTGACAGCCAGCCTCAAGCACATTTCCAAATGTTCATCAGTCATGGTCAGGGGTCTGCAACCTGCGGCTCTGGAGCCACATGTGGCTCTTTGGTCCCTCCGCAGCGGCTCTTTCAAGCTTTGACCAAAACTAACATAAAACTGAATTTTATAGGATGTTGTACCCACAACAAAAAATGACTAGTTTTAGCTGTTTTTCTGTCATTTCCTTTGCAAATATGTGGACACTAGTACAAATACACAGAGTAAATTATACTCCTTTAACTTTATGCTTTTTTTCTTCTTTAAAGTAGGATACTCAATTTCTCCACAATTAAAAAAAACAACACATAAGCCTGAACTGTTCATTGTTTGTTTTACAAAATATATATACATATATATATATATA
>JBBPBX010054564.1:0-10899 GCA_038048925.1 Garcialebias charrua | reverse complement strand
ATATATATATATTTTCTTTTACAAGAATCCAGCCTTCTGTGATAGACTTGCAACCTGGATATGAGCACCAGTGATCCCCCACAACCAGAAAGTAAAAAGCAAGTAAAGATAATGGATGGATGGAATCCAGTCTTTTCTTTTGTCTCAAAATGGAAAAATATCAATAAATGTTAACAATCATTAGATGTTTTTAGTTTTGTAACTTAACGCCTACTGGCCAGTAAACCTCCCTCTAACAAACTTAAAGTGGGCCATGGGCCACCAGTTGATAATAATAATATAACATGAGTCTGATAATGACAATTGCAGTGAGTTTTGCAGCTCTGGACACATTTAATCTAATGAACAAAGGGGCAGAAATGGCTCTTTTGATCCTAAAGGTTGCAGACCCCTGGTCATGGTGGAACGGTATTTGGACTTAATGATTTGCATGTAGGAAAAGGCTGACTCACGGAGCCGAATAGACTGGCAGTTGAGGCAAATGCACTTCGAAATGACATCGTGAAAAAAAAAGTCCACCTCCCATTCCGTATGAAAGTGATACGTTTTTGCCTTCTTGCTTGGTCCAGCTTTCTCACTCATGTTTTAGCAAGGGCTTAAAATCTGAGGTAATTCGCTGATTAGCTTTTAAGTTTTGCCGTGTTTAGCGCCGTTGTTTTTGGCATGAGCGGTGACGTCACCTAAACCTCAAGATTCAGATCATCTGATTGGTTGCCCTGTATGCCAATCAAGTGACGGGATGTTTGATAGGCTGACAATTTTTTAATGTCATGCTGCGATCTACTAGTAATGCCTTCGCGATCGACCAGTAGATTGCGATCGACGTAATGAGCACCCCTGTTATAGAGTAATTATTAACGTATCTATAAACTATTTATTTACATCTATAAGGGGAGCCTTATTGTAAAGTGACAGCATTTATTCTTTGTTAATATGGCATGTGTTCACATTAAGAATGCAAACTCCCTGTGCATGTAGCACAAATCTATCTACTCATGTTCACTTCAGGATCTATAACAAAACCTGCAGGTTTTTTTGCTGTTAATATATATTATCATATCTCGCTCATTTTAGCAAGATTTCTCAACACTTTTGAGAGATTTGTTTTAGAAATTTTTGGTCCAACTAAAATGATGTTAGCTTTTGGTGTGAATTTAGATTATCATCAGCCACTGTCAACCAAATTCAAATAACAATTTTCAGTTTGGCAATACCTGCTGCCATCAAGTCAGCAAAATATCTCAGGAATCACTTGACAGATTGTAATAAACCCATCAAAGCATAAATAGATGTAAATCTACAACATTCAGAGTCAGCCTCATTCAAGATGGCCACTATAACTAATCCATGTTAGCAAACGTAAAAATCAAATGCATTTAAATGAGTCCATGTGTCCATGTGTAAATTCACCTCTGGCTCAGAGTCCAACTCCTTCCACTCCATAACATTTATTAAAGCTTTAAAAGGTGAGAAAGCAGCTGAATGTTGTGGGGGTGTAGAGGTGAAGCATAAACTTCTCAGAGCAGCGGGGAAAATGGAGACACACAGATTTGTGAGGCACCTGCACCAGAAAGATCTCTGAATGTGGAAAACTTTCCACTCCCAGAATCCCCTGCAGCAACCATTAGTGTGGTTGAGATTTGTGTGGTCAGCTAAATCTCCAGTAATGACCAGAGCTGCACCTCTGAGTGCACAGGCTGGAGGAGAAGCCTCCGAGATAAGGTACGTTAAAGGTGAAAGGATGAAGTCTGGTCGTGCTGCAGCCCAAAGGTCAACACAAAACAATGTAATAAAACTATTAACATGTGAATTCACACTTTTTTCTCCCCATTTTTTTTATTTATTTAATCTATAATTTATTTATTTTTTCGCAATTCAACAACAACGTGTGTATACTTAGTGCAATTTTAACCATTCAGATGTAAAACGTTCAGCTCCTTTAGGAGATGGCTGCAAAAATGTTTATTTTATTTCATACTTTTCAAACATATGTACCTTTTATGTATAAATATTTACCCCCATAAAATACATTTGAAATTTTCTCAGTTTTTGCAAGACATAGCTAAAGAAAAAAAGTTAAAGCAAATTTTTGTAATAAATTTGATTTATCATCCATCCATTATCTTCACCTGCTTCTTCCTTTTCAGATTGCGTGGGTCACTGGTGTGGGGGACACACAGAGACAAACGAGACAATCATTCACTCTCTCACTCACACCTAGGGACAATTCGCACTAGGGTTGTACATCTCTGTGTGACAGACGATTCGATTCACATCTAGATACAAGGGTTACGATTCGATTCAAAAACGATTTATTTTAAAAACGGAACGATTCGATTCGATGCAGTGTAAAAGCGATTCGGTTCGATTCGGTTCGATGCAGTGTAAAAGCGATTCGGTTCGATTCGGTTCGATTCGATTAAACTTCAAATAATTCTACGTTTTAATATTTGTTGATGTACCGGTAGACAAATATTTCATTATGAAAGAAAAAGGACCATTTCTATCAATGTGACATTCTTAGAGCATTTTTAAATTTGTAAAAGTCCACATATATCATATCTAAAAGGGTGCTGTAAAGCACTGGTAAAAATAAAGTAAAAAGCCAAACAAAATAATCACATGTTAAATGTGTTTATTTTTAAACATGGACCTAAAGACCAGCTAAAAGAAAATTTCCTACAGAAAATACAGAAAAAATATAAAAGGCACAAATGGTTACAGCAGCATGTAATAAAATAAAAATCACTAGGAAAAAAACCAGGAATAAGCTATAAGCACAAAGCTCCTGAGTCCTGTGCAATAACCTGTTGTGCAATAACCTGTCACACAACCTGTAGTTTGGTAGTTATGTGCAATATAGATCATGTGCATTTTAGCTTATATTTCATTACTACCTTGAAATAGTTATTCACACAAATTCATCCTGCTTCACCGTTAAAATTCTACCATGTTGTTTACTATTTTTCTCTTCAGAAACTTTGTAATATTATAATTACTGTTTCACTTTTTGGTAGTTTATTTTGTACCCTCATTGCATGCTTTAGTATTTCCTGTTTGCTTGTTGTTTGTTTTTTAGCAAGTCAAAATCATTTTTTCTCATCCTGAGCATTTCATTGTACTAAGTTAACCCTGTGTTAACCTGCATATGACAAATAAACACTTGAACTTGAACTTAATAATACAAAACATAATGCAAGAACAGTACACCTAACAACAGCAGCACGAACATGAGTTTGTGTGAGCAGGTGGGCACGGATTAATATAAAAACATGCTCTCTTTACCTCTTGACTTCTTCACTGGCCTGGGGCCTCATGTATCAACCATGCGTGCGCACAAAAACATTGCGCACGTCACTTTCCACGCAAAGTGGCGTATGTATCAAATCTGATATGAACGGGAATATCTGCGCTTCCACGTACAAATCCACGGCTGCTCCCCTGCTTGCGTACGCACGTTTCTGTGGTTATTGTTCCTTTGGCGACACTTACAGGTGATCTGTGAAACCGTGTCCACGATGTGAAAACAATCATAAATCCCACCAAACACACATGATTAACGATTATTACATCCACATGGACGCAATTAGATGAGTGGATATAAAAGCATGCGCCAGATAGTGGCAACAATATTGACAACAATGAGATGTAATTTCTTTAAATAAGAAGTTAACCAAGCTGTATTAACACGCCTACGTTTAGGTCAGTGGGTAAAGCGCTTGCCTTTAGTTCCAAAGGTCGTGAGATCGACTCCCGCATGGTACAACGTTTTTCTTTTTTTTTTCGTTCCAGATTGAAATACACATGAAAACTATTTACAAAACAATAAATCGTCTGCTTCCTTTCATTTCATGTATTGTTCTATTTCTTGTTGTTTCATTCAATAGTTTTCCTGTGGTCTTTAAATCTGGAATGAAAAAAAAAAAACATTGTACCAAGCGGGAGTCGATCTCACGACCTTTGGGACGAAGGGCGGGCGCGTTCGCCACTAAGCTATACAGGCATGTTAGATCAGCTTGGTCAACTTCTTATTTAAAAGTGGATGGTTTGTTTTGCACTGTGCGTGCCGAATGAAGCCTTTTTCCGTGCTTCTCTGCCTCACTCAGAAGTGATTTCTGTTCACAGTCCGTGAAGTTCCTCTTTTTTCCACGTTCCGACATGATTTGCAATGGAGCAGAGACGACATTCCTGTCGTGCATGGCATATTTGAATGACTTTGCATATTCATACGGAGGCGTGTCAAGGGCGGAGTCGGCCACTCTCTCATGTGCGCTGAATTCCACGTTGATTGTGTTGTACATAAGGAATGTGCGTGGATTCCGGTGTACGCACAGTTTGATAAATCTGGATTTTTTTGTGCGTGGACACTTTTCTGGATTTGTCCGTACGTGACTTTTCAGTAAGAAATCTACGCAAGTCTTTGTACATGAGGCCCCTGGTCCCTCACAGATCTAGTTGCCATCCTCACTTCAAAGTCTCCCAACAGCTCGTCCAGCGCTGACATTTTCTTCTTTTTACAAGGTGGTTCATCATCTGAAATAGAAAACATGCACCATATATTACTGGCTATGTTTGCCATGAAGTTTTTTTTTTTACTGACTTTACCATTTTATGTAAAAATCTTCATCTGATGTTCAGAATTTATTTATGTAGGGACTCGTGTACATGTGTAAAAGATATATCATTATCATCATGATGATTATTTAACTCTTTCTGTGCATGCAGATTCTCTCATTATTGTGAATGTGTTTTATGCTGATACAATGACTGCAGCACAAGTTTAAGACAAAGTCAGCTCATTCTTGATCACAAGTTATAAAACACAAACCTGTATGCTCATCTTGGGTCTGGGGTGCATCATTGCAGACATCAAGATCTCCATTTGCAGGTTCAGTCTGCACTGGACCTCTCTGAACTGAATCCCCCGTTAATAAAACATGACATTACATTTAGTGTACAGTATAGTTAAATGCAGACATTACATTTAGTGTACAGTATGGTTAAATGCAGACATTACATTTAGTGTACAGTATGGTAAAATGCAGACATTACATTTAGTGTACAGTATGGTTAAAAGCAGTGTAAACAATAAAAAAACAGTAGGCAGAATAAATCTAGTGACAGCAACAAAACACAGCAGACTGTAAGATGTATTTTGACAGTGTGTTGGGGGATTTACCTTGTGATGCAGGGATGCTGTTTTTGGTGATAGGCTTGTGAATGTCCTCTCTGCATCATGGCTACTGTTGTAGCTTTATGCTTCTTATTAATCTTGTATGGCTGTGGGTCATAGTCATGCAGCTTATATTATAGGTGAAGGCTGAGACAACGCAGTTCGGGTCCAACAACGTGTTTATTCTTCTGTGTAACAACAAGACTGTTCACCCATTCTGTGGGCTCATTGACAGGAGTTATCACTGCTACTGAGGAAGGGCAGGGACTTAAAACAGTGTGGAAGAGATCTTCAAGGCCTGTGTAACTCGTGAACTATCACTGAGTTGCCCGTAAAATTTAGTGATAACGTTACCCGTCGCTTTGTGTGTGGCAGCTGCATGATCCTGCTCATTGTTATGAGGCTTGAAAAGTTGTTGGTCGAGGTTTGTTGTGCTACCAGTGTACTTCAGAGGTGCGCTGCATAGCTTACAAATAGCGTGGCTTTTGTCGAGTTTTCCGTCCTTCTAGTAAAACCCGAAAACGTTCCACACTTTAGATTTTTGTCTGGCTGATGTGTTGAAAATCTTTCGCGGTGACTCGCTAGCGCGCGCGGCTACTATTTACATCCATGCTCGCTCGTGCTCTTGGTGAGCTATGGCGCATGCGTGAGAATAGCTTCGCTCTCGCGTTGTTTTAGAAACGCATTGTAAACCCAGCAAGTCTCGCGATAACCGGTCCGTAACCGGTCCGTGTCTTTTCAACCGGTTCATCTCTGAATTTGTGGCTGGTTGCTGTCGGTTTACGTGGCTGCTACCGATGCAACCACATCGCTAGCTTGTCAAACCGGATATCCGGTCGAATCGGTTAATCTATAACAAGTCTAATTCGCACAGAGAGAACATGCAAACTCCACCCAGAAAGGTCCCCCTGCCAGGATTCAATCCAACAACCTTCTCACTTTCTGCCATTTTGTTTTCTTAAGCTACTTTTAGTCTTTCACTAGTGTTCTGCAACTTCTAGCGTTTGTCTATCCTTTAGCTACTTTTAGTTTTTAGATACAGTACCACTTGCTACTTTAATATAGCGTTTTGACACCTTTTGACACTTTTAGCTTTCAGTTTATTTTATGCTTTCTTTAGATTTAACCACCATTTTTATACTTTGTATATTAACCTCCATTTCGATACTTTTAGCTTTCTGCAAAGTTCAGCAAATTAATTTATCACTCAGAATTCAAATTGTATTTTGGTTATAAAATACAATTTTTTTATTTTTTTTATTTTTTTATTTTTAGAAGTCTTTATTCATTTCACAACAAAAATTAAAATACATAACATAACAATAAACATATCTCTAACTACAAAACATAGTATGTATAAAATGAAAGGCAGCAGATGAAGAAAAAAATCTTATAATATCTGCTCCTTTGTTATCCAATAAACCATTCAAATAAACAAATTCAAAAAAATTCAAAACACAAATAATTCAAGCGATATTTCAGTTTTCTAACACTTTTCATAAAATACATTCATATATATTTTTTTAACATATGGACTTTTACCAGTTTCTTAAATATTGAGATGGATTTAGCTTCCTTAACAGCTAACTCTAAATCGTTCCACAGTCTAACACCTTGAATTAGGGTAGATCTTCCCTTCAAACTGGTTCTGAATTGTGGTTTAAGAAAAACATCCTTCCCCTTAAGATTATAATTGCTGGATCTTTTCACATAATTATTTTGGATATTGGAAGGTAATGCATTATGATGCGCTCTATACATAAATGACAAGATGTTATAATCCACTAAATCAGGGAACTTCAAAAACTTCAGTTCACAAAATAATATATTTGAAGGATGACAATAATGTTTACCCTTGATAATTCTTATAATTCTCTTCTGTAGTATAAATATGGGCATTGTGATTGTTTTGCATGCTTTTCCCCAAACATTAATACAGTAAATCAGATGTGGCACAACAATTGTATTGTACAACAAACATAAGGCTTTATCATTCAGTAGATACCTGACTCTATAAAAAAGTGCAACAGTTTTCGATATTTTCATTTTAACTGAATTTATGTGTTGCTTCCAAGATAATTTATCATCAATGATGACACCCAAAAACTTCGCCTCATATACTCTACAGATTTCTGAATTGTCAATCTTGAATGAAACATCAATATTTTTATTTTTATTGCTGAATATCATATAATTAGTCTTATTTAAGTTTAACGATACTTTGTTGAGTCTAAACCAATTTTGAATTTTATTAAACTCAATCATCATTAAGTTCAATAACTGTTCAACATTCATACCAGAACAAAAAAAAGTTGTGTCATCTGCAAAAAGAACACATTTAAGGAGACTGGACGCCTTAACCAAATCATTTACATACAGGATGAACAACTTTGGACCAATTACAGATCCTTGAGGTACTCCGCATGTAATGGTGCAGTAATCTGATCTTACATCATTTATCTGCACAAATTGTTTCCTGTTATTTAAGTAACTGCTCACCCATTTCAGAGTCAATCCTCTGATACCATATTTATACAATTTCTCAGAAAGAATGTTATGATCGACCGTATCAAACGCCTTTTTTAGGTCAACAAACACACTCACACAGTACTGTTTTTGGTCCACAGCAGTTGTTACTTGTTCAATAAAATCCACAAGCGCCATGGATGTAGAATTTTTTGCTCTGAAACCATATTGGCTATTGGTTAAAATATTTTGTTTTTCAATAAATTGGTCTATTTAGTTATAGGTAAAAAAAAATCAAGCACTAATTCGTCTGATTGATGACTTTTGATCAGCTAATAATGTAAATAAGTTTTGTGTGTCTCAGAGGAGCTGGTGGTGGATGTATGTTGCACATGCAGTCACTCCTCATCAGATAACCAAAAAAACCAAAACGTGTGTCGCACTATTTCTCTGTGAGGTGACAGGTTTACCTTTAAACTCGTTTGTTTGAGCCAGAATTAAAGTCTGGACTCAGCTTCAGAAGAGCAAACACATTCAAACTTGAAAAGTAAGATGCAGACTTTCATAGACTGCTGTGAACACAACAGAGCATCTGGACTTGCCAACGTGGGATATCTCTCTCCTTCATCCTCTTTTGATAAAAAGAAGCTCATATCTGCTCAGCTGCTGAACATTAAGGTGCAAGTAATGCGGATCAACACCCAAAAGTCAGAAATTCAACTTCCTCCTTCTGCCATATGGTGATATCAAACATAAAAGTAAAGTTTTAATGCTTTAACTCAGACCTTCAAGTTTTTAGAAAAGCAAATTTGAGACAAACTATTTGATCCAAATTATGTTTTTCTTTTTTTTTTGGGGTTATTAGTATCAGTAAACCAAAAGGGTTTACAGCTAAATTACATTCTGGTTAGGATGATGACATTCATAACACATCTCGGGACTCCGTCTGACTTTCATCTCGTGTTGAAAGGCTTTAACGCTTCACTTT
The DNA here is from genome assembly GCA_038048925.1 of Garcialebias charrua. Classification (NCBI taxonomy): domain Eukaryota; kingdom Metazoa; phylum Chordata; class Actinopteri; order Cyprinodontiformes; family Rivulidae; genus Garcialebias; species Garcialebias charrua. The sequence goes on along the minus strand of JBBPBX010054564.1, from coordinate 2,272 downwards.
GTAGTGGGACTTCATTTAAGCTCGGTGCTCAGAAGCTCTGAGGGAATTCGTTTTTCCTTCAACCAGTCACTGTTGTATCATATCCTCTTTTTATTGTGGAGACGAGCATTCATCTGAAAGGCCTTTCCAATGCAAAGTTTCTCCATTTATAAAGTATCTTAATGGGATACTGAAACTACATGATTATCAGACATCCAGTTAATTTTCTATTGGTTTATTAAATAAATGGCCAAACTTACATATATTAGGTTTGCAAAGACACAGTGGCAGCTGAGCTACACAGGTATTTTTCATTTGAGAATTTGTGTCTTCTCCTCTTAATTAAATTAAATTAAAAAATGTTTGTATAGTATTGTTCCAAATGGATGTTGCACAAAAACAACAGCAAGCCTTCATTTCTTCTTTGTTGAATTGTTGCTTCTTCTCTACAGGGACCATTATTACGTTTCTCCAGCTGCAATTCACTTTGCATATAAAACTTCTGTGTTTGTGTGCATGTGTATATTTGCACCTCCATCCTCCAATAACTTTAGTATTCATAAAAACCAATATTTCAGCAGTAAAATGCAAGCCCACACCTGTTGTTTACATCAGCGGGAGCTCAGTTTGTGGCGGGTCAGGACTAACGGCGCTCAACCCTTCTCTCATCAGTATTTACAATCACATTATGTATCGCCAATTATCTCCCAAGCTGCAGGCCCTGGGCAAGATACAAGCCTGTCTCTCCATTTTGAAATAATTGAAGTGTGTGCGTGTTTGTTTTTCAAGCTATTAACATGCTACACATCATCATAGATTTTCATCCTAATTATTCTTTTTCATTTTCTCTCATTATTGTTGAAAGGGCAGATTAAGGTTTGATGAAAAGGAGTGCATTTGGCATGTGTGTGTGTTTCTGCATGCATGAGTGACAGAAGTTGCAGGATCAGGTGTCTTATAATGAGTTTATGACAGACATGCACTTTGTATTGCACAAACTGAACAAGAACAAACACACTTGTTTCATTGTGTGCACCACAATGAAACAAACAAAAATAATCAGTTGGTTTAACAATCCCCAGTTGATGGAAAAGGCTCCAGACACAAAACAGGCAGGTAGCAAACAAACAAAATAACTCTCTATTAATAAAGGGCTACAGGACTGGCGATTAATATTCAGAAACAAAAAGGTGTCCAACTGATATGAAAATAGAAAACAACTTGATTAATTGTTTAAAATTCATTAAAAATAAAAATTATTAAAATTAATTCAAATAAATTAATTATTGTTTAAAAAGTCAATCAAAGGTCAAGAAAAATACTTTTTGCAGCAACTTTACCGCTAGATATTATTAAATGCTACGCACCGGATCTTTGATCTTATCCTTGAATTTCAGTGCGTAAATGCTACGCAAACATGGAGCAGAGACCGCAGTGACGAGTTTTTAATACCTCGTGACCTGAAAATGGTGCCTGCTATCTGTTGTCATTTTACTTTATGGTAAAGCAAGACAGAGACTGGAGTCCATCAATAAATCATGAAGCTTCTTGTCCTCAGTGGGCGGGGCTTCATTGTTGGCTTTTTGACGTGTACGTAGTTGTAATGAGGACCAAATTATGATTAAACATTTGCACTTTAGTGCAGTTTAGACACTTTGTGTTTGAGTTATAACAATTTTGTGTTATCATGGCAAGAAGTCATATTTTGGACCTTAGCCACGCCCACACAGCCTGACAAAAACTGGAGCTTTTGAGGTTGTTTAAATGAAAGGACTTGGATAAGAAAAATAAAAGTTGATTTAAGATCAAAAATATAAAGCTTATTATCTGCTCAAGATAATTTGATATGTTTTTGTACCACCACTACACCGAGTATCTTGTCCTCAGTAGGCGGGGCTAAAGCAAGGCTGGATTAAAGGTGCTATGTGTACCTTTCTGTAGAGTGCAGAACTTGGAAAAAATTTCAACAGGCAAAGCATTCTGATCCCTCCCCCTCAGAGCCATATATGGCTCTGAGGGGGAGGCTCTGCTGAGATTCAAATTCAAGCTCTGTTTTTATTGGCTGATTCAAATTCAAGCTCTGTTTTTAATTGGCTGGTTACAAACTCTGTTTTTATTGGCTGTCATTGTCCTGGTCACTCTGTGTTTTTAGTGTTTTTATAAATGCTGATAGAGAAGCAAGGGGACTATAGTTTTTTTCAGAGATTACTTTGTCTAACATCAGTTTGTCAGTAGATAGTGACAGAGTGAAGAAATATGTTAAAAATATATTGTTTGAAAAGTTACAGACTAC
>JBBPBX010054563.1:0-13703 GCA_038048925.1 Garcialebias charrua | reverse complement strand
TATATATATATATATAATAAAGACCCTCTTTGTCAGATTTAGATTAACTGAAATATTGGCAGTTCTAGATTTTAGACTTGATAATTAAAAGGAACAGGCACTGATCATTTCAACTCCAGTTTGGCTTCAACTCTAGTTAAAATACTGTCTAGTCAACCTTGTAATGTGTCAATAGTGAATAATGTAATGTGTAACACAACCAATTATATAAACATAGAATGTGCAGATACGTTATGTAAAATGTTGCGGAGTAAAAGTCGAAAGTACCCAAATTTAACTTAAGTAGGGCACAGATACATGAAAATGTATGTAAGTAGAGTAACCAAGTACTTGTACTTTATTACATCTTACATAACACCTTTCTATCTAATCAAGTAACTCAAAATGCTTTAGAACACAATCTGTGCCCTCATTTACCTCCACACACGCATCCATACAGCACTCTACTACATCTCTACAGATCTAATCAGAATCTTTAAATATTAACCAGTGCTTTGGGTTATATTCATAAACCAATGGGACACACATTGGAGGCAACGACGGGTCTTGCCCATGGACACTTCCACACATGACTGCTGCTGGAATCGAACCCCCAACTCTCACATTGGAGGACGACTGCCCTAACCACTCATCCACAGCTGCCCAAATCTTTAGAAGCTTTAATGTAAATGAAAAGCATCTCAGTTGTTTGGAACGTGGGCTTTGGAATTTCTTAAATAAAATGGGTAAAATGTCTCCAGTGTAGCATTTGCATTTGAATGTTGCTATAAATCTAAAAATGGGGAGTTAGAAGAGCTTTTTTGTGCAAATCCAACAAGCCTTCTTGACTGCAACAGTAAATTATATCATAATATATAAAAATCAGGATGTGCTGGTACATTTACCACGCTCTGAGCAGAGTGAGAATTCAGCGGTGTAAAATTCCTTGACGTCAACAGATGACAAAAGTGTTTTATTTTATTTTTTGTTCCTCATGTTGCTGAATATCACACTTGAGTGTTTCACAAAGATCATCTGTCTCGATGAATTTTTTTTTCTTTTTAAATTTTATGGCACATGTATTTATACATACCCTGTCATTTCTCCCAGTGATGAATTTTGAACCTGTCAGGGCACACCCCATCTCTTTCACAGTGACTGCTGTACACCACCTTCTCATGACCTGGAGAAGAAGCAGGTAAAATAAAAATAAAAATATATTATTTAATTTAGTAGATTATACCTTTTTATATAATTAAAATTCCCTCTGCAGATGTCACAAATTACAAAAAAGATGAAATACAGTGAGAGTCGGCAGTGGGTGTTTTATTCAATATCCTGGCCACGTTTTGTCAGTGCTGTTCTCTGTAGCTTTCTGACCGAACCATAAGCTCTATGTAGATTACTTTTGTCCAAATTATCAGACTAATAACAAAGCTGAGAACCAAATAGCTTCTGAGAAATGTAAAACCAGAGTTGCTGCAATTATTTACATCTTCTGTAGCAGCCCATCTGATAGAAAACAGATGTAAAACAGTGCAGGATGGGCATGAACAACCTGAAAAGGCTTCAAGTAATTTGTTTATTGATGTGTATAAAGGAAAATATTCAGCTGAAACACAATGCCATTTTTCATTTTCAGTCAAATGGAGCAAAGTTAAATGAAGGCTGCTTCACATAATTGCATTTGAACATGAACATTTTCAATAACCTGTAATGGTTATGTCACTCACATGATTTAAGTTTCACAAACCCTCATTTGTTGGCATTTGAAAAAGTGGAATGTTTCCAGGCAAGCTGCATTAATTTATTTTCCTTTTTCCTTTACAATTTATGCTTTTGTTGGATGCAACTGGGACCCTGTGTACACAATTTTGTTCCACCACATGTACCACATGAGGTGTGAATGACGATGAACAAACCTTGACTTGACCTTTATGACATGTGCCTAGTTGACGGCGTCACAAGGCCGGACTGCCAACCGCTTCCTCAGATGGAGGATTGTGTGGATCGGGTAGATTCTGCAGCTTTCGTGACAAAACTGGATCTTTAAAAAAGTTACTGGTAGGTCCCACTGACAGATCGGGCCAAGGAGGTAACTGCATTTGTGACTCCTGACGCGTTTCTACAATATAAGGTGATGCCATTTGGTGTATGTAATGCACCAGGAACCTTTCAGCGTCTGGTAAATTAAGTTCTGTGTGGGGTGAGGGGCTGTGAGGCCTATTTGTTGTGTACTCTGAGTCCTGGAGAGAACACATGAAACACTTTAAAATAGTGTTCCAAAAACTGGCTGATGTCAACTTGACTTTAAACTTCTCAAAATGTGAATTTGGATGTGCCGCTTACCTGGGTAAGTTAGTGGGAAAAGGACAGATTAGACCAGTAGACTCATAAGTCGAGGCAATTTCCTTCTTTCCTATTCCTTCTTCACGATGTGACTTACAATGCTTTCTAGGAATGGCAGGTTACTAATGAGGATTCTGTCTGAAATTTTCAGCTGTCGCTGCCCCTCTCACTGACCTATTAAGCCCGAAAGTCAAATTGATCTGGTCACCTGACTGCCAGCAGGCTTGCGAATGCATTAAGGTTATCCTGAGCGAAGCGCCCGTCCTTGCTGCACCAGCTTACACCATGCCTTTTAAACTGGTGGTAGATGGCAGTGATGCAGGAGCAGGTGCTGTCCTTTTACAGGATGGTCCTGATGGCGTAGAGCACCCAGTGTGCTACTTTTCAAACTAATTTAATAAACACCAAAAGGTGTACTCAACAAGTGAGAAAGAAGCACTCTAGCTAATCATGGCACTGAAACATTTTGAGGTTTACGTTGGCTCATCCACATATCCAGTTACGGTTTACACAGACCACGACCCACTCAAGTTCATCTGGAAAATGCGTAACTCCAACCAGCGACTGATGCGGTGGGCACTTTACCTGTAGTCCTTCCACCTGGAGGTAAAACACATAAAAGGTAATGACAACAATTTGGCTTGACACATTGTCCCGTTCTTTATCCTGATGCTGAGTGCTGTGTTACCCCACCACTCAGCATTTAGGGGGGGGTGCCCCTGTGTCAATCATGTCAGTGTGTGTGTTTGTAATTAACTGTCCTTTTCTCTGTGCAGCTGATTGGCTGAGTGCGGCTTAAAAGGACCATGCTCCGCCTGTTGGAGGAGCGAGAGAAGCCAGAGGAGATGTTGGTCTGATGGTTGATGTTATTTTCTCTACAGCCTCGCTCCCACTCCGGCCACCTTTATCGCACCTTGTCACAGTTGTTGTTTGTTGTTGTTGTTGAGCTGACTGTTTTTGGGACTGGGAGTCACCTGTGTAAAAAAAAAAAAATTCACGGTTTTTGGTTGTAAAGTTAGTCCCTGGGTTATAGGGCGAGGGGAGCAGCCCGAATCTGACGGCCAATTGCTGGTTGGTTCGAGGCTTCTCCCTCTTTTTGTTTGTTTTAACCAGGACTCCCAGTCTGCATTATGGTCAGATGATTTACTGACAATTAAAACTATGTCAAAACTGAAAAATCATCTGGGCTTCATATGTTGTGCATTCTCTTAAACTTTTCAGGACCATAACAACCTTGACCTAAAGAAAAGGGAGGCATATATTTGGGGAAAAAAGAGCTTTAGCTGTGTAAATGTATTGTCGTTTGGAAAGTTTAAGCGTATTTCTTAAATCCTTGAGCAAAGATCAGCACCACTCTCATCAGAAATGCATTGGCCCTCATGCACGAAGATGTTCTTATTCTACTCCTAAATTTCTCCTACTTTTGTTCGTACGAAGCGTTCGTACGAACATGCCACGTCAGAACCAACAAACTCTTCTATCCACAGGAAAAGCGTGTAAACGGGCTGCTTAAAGGTGATGAATTCCACCTGTTCTACTCACCTGCGCGTGCTCGCGTGAAGCTAATTTACATAATTTCCACCCCTCAAAACACCATATAAGGCCACGCTTCCTGCCTTCTGACAGCAGGAAGTGTCCATTCATTCAAACTCATGAAGTAAAATGAGGAACTTCACGCGTTCGGAGATCTGCTCTCAGTGGCGCTGTGGCTACCCCCCCACCCCCCCCCTGCAGGTGTCGGATGGTCAAATATCTTTAATGTTAGTGTAAAGTTTGTAAACAACTGTGTAGTTTCACTTATTCAGAAGAGCTGTGGCGCACCGCTGCCCCCCCCCCCCCGCAAGTGTCGGATGGTCAAATATCTCTAATTTTAGTGTACTGTGTTACATTATAGTTTCACTTATTCAGAAGAGCTGTAGCGCACCGCTACCCCCCCACCCCCCGCAAGTGTCGGATGTGTTTTTCAACAGAAGCATTTTAAAATGTCTCTAAACTACAGTTAACTTCATATTAATATTGTAGTGCATATGCTGTGTGTCCCGTGGGTCGTACAGTATCAGAAATCAAGAATAAATGGTTTGATCTGAAAATGGCTTCAAACAAACGTCTCGCCGCAGCACGGACAGGAAGAGATCAGTCTGCGAGATGGATGGACAATACTGTAAATGCCACGCTGCAAGACGCGTGCCAACATGTTTTGCAGCACAAATGATGCGCGCACCTCCTGGTCAGCGCGCAACCACCACATTCTGCAGGTTATATTTCGAATCAGATATAATAATCTATTGCTCCGATGGTGTTTGACACAAGATCAGTCTTAATTCGTACTTGTTCTGCGGCGGTGTATGGGGATTTTATGTACCTGGGTGTTAATATGAGGAGCGGCTTTGAGGAGCGCACGACTCACTGAAGCCTGCGCGACACACCAGACAAATAAAACTTAAAATTATCATTCTAATTCAAACAGAATAACCTATTGTCAAGAATAATTATGGTGCGTGATTTTTTTAAACCCAAAATATTTTCTAAATAACGAAATATGAAGTTATTAGTGGAGAAGATCCGTCTGGATGACAGCAGACTGACGCTCCTAAATTATACGACAGGTCCGGACCACTCGTAAATTTTGTTCGTATCTGAGAGAAATCCTAGGATACGAAAACATTGTTGGATGCCACAAATGATCCTTAATCACTCGTACGCACAGGATAAGCACATATCTGTGCGTAGAACGGTTTGTGCATGAGGCCCATTGTATTCAACAACCACAAGTAGTCTAGATGTAACTACACACACACACACCAAAAAAAAAAACAATCTATTATTGCACCAACAACCCAAAAACGGGCTTATTTGAACATTTTTATTATGTTTGATCTGTCAGAGCTTGGCTTCTTGTTGCATCATGCTGTAATCCTGCTCACTGCATCTGTCAAAACACAAAGACAACCCGGGTGATATGGGACTCTTGTTCTATGAAGCTGTGTGCTTCATTAAGAGTCACGGTTGAAAGCCTTTACCTTTTTAAGCTGCTGATTCAAAAGGAAGTCGTAATAACAAGGTCAAGGTTAAAGTGAATCTGACAGCTCCTGATAATGACTCAAACTGTATCTGTAAGTCTGATCTTGGGTAACAATCCGGTCCTTCCTGTGTTACCACCATGTGCTGTGGGGGTGGGTCTGTGGGTCCCCACATCCACTATTGAACATTCTTATGGAGAAACCTTATAGTGACAAGCATGCTTACACAGGTATTTAGATTCAGGTGTTTATCAGGTACACACTCGGGTTGTGGTGGCCACTAAATACTTCTTGTATTACCATGTACCATATAAAATACTTTCTAATGATGTTATAAGTATCATTCCACTGTATATGTTGTTTTGTTGTTGTGGTTTCTCGGTTTTATCTTTTTTTTTCTTTCCACACGTCTAGAAGCAGACTCCAATGATGATTTGTGTGGTTTTTTTTTCAAAGTCAAAGTCAACTTTATTGTCAGAACTGCAATATGTACAGGACATACACAGGATTGAAATTGCGTTTCTCTCAGTCCCTCGGTGCAACAGTAACCATCTAAACACTAAACACTAAAACATTTAATAAACATAAGCATAAAATAGTAAAAGTGTAACACTGTCCTGAGTTTTTTCATAATAGTAATGTAAAATCACCATGTAAAAGATCAGCTGTCCATCTTTGATACAGCTATCTTTAATGTGCACGATTACCGACAGGATCGAAGGATGGTAGGAGATTCGGTCTGGTTCACTGCGAGCCTTTTTCTCTTTATACCTCTCTCTCTCCTCTACTCCTATTGCCTTCTTTCTCTTTTAACCCTTCTCCCACTTTTCTAGCTTTGTTTTCTTCTTTGTCTTTTCATCCCTGTGTCCATTATATCTTAAACAAACCAAAAGCAAATTATAATAGTTTTATTTATATATCAAATGGAGCATTAAGGCCGGCCATAATGCTCTGCTTGTGAAAGTAAATATGTTGAGTATCACCTTGACACTCAGACAATAATTCTGAGTGCCACAATGCCAAACAGAGCAAGGGGGAAAAAAAGACTCAAACGTAAAAAGTTCATTTCAAATAAAATGTGTGACTTTTAAGTTAATTGAACCCATAAAAGTAAGTTGTCTTCACTAAACCAAAATAATTAAGTAAGATTAATGTAAATACGTCTCTAAGATGAACTACAGCCTAAAGACTATTTTTTATAGTGTGTTTGTTGTTTTTACTTGTTCACAAGCTCATAGAAAGCAAAACCAAGTTCAAACTAATTGAACACAGGTCTGCTATGTCTAATATATTAATTATATTTATTTTTTATGATGAACTATACCATCTGGAGTAGAAGAAAAACACTTTTGAATACATATGGAGAAAGGGGGTGAAAAAAGCAGACTGAAAATTAGGCCACATAGCAGCCCTGAATTGAAAATAGTGCACAAACACAAATGTATTTTGTTCAAATACAAAATAAATAAATAAATAAGCTGCCTTAACACAAATCACAATACTTGTGCTTTACAACAACTCATCCTTGGCCATCCAAAGTTTTGTTTTTTTGTTTTGTAATAGCCTATATGCCACGGGCTTCCGTTCCAGCACCTCCGCAGTCATTACACAGACGGCGCACTTCCGGTTAGCGGGAAAGACACAAACATAAATGACTAAATACAATTAATAAAACATCGGCATACACACCAATAACAACTCTATACACATATAAAACCATATAAAATTATGGCGACGTTCCCCCTACGGATAGCCGCGATAAATGTTCGCCGAAACCCCCCCGCGGAACAGCTGTTCCCACCGGTGGGCGGACACAACGGTACTCACGTGTAGTGCCGGTAGCGCGCGGCCGCTTCCCGTTTCGGCTCGTTGTCATGGTTTGCTACTAGGAGCTAACGCTAGCAACAACGGAGGTGGATGGGAACCGGAAGTGGCGGGTAGGTGTTGCATTTTGCCGGAAGTACGTCACGCCCCCCCGTGGCATATAGGCTATTTCAGTAGAACTACTCATCCAAAGTTTTTTTTTTTTTTTTTCATTCATTTTTTAATTCTTCTGGTTTTCCAGTATACCAGGTCCAGTTTTTATGACTTTACTTTGAAATCTTTTTTATGCATCGTTACAAGAATACATGACCACAGAGATTAATTTGTTTGGGTCGACACCAAACATGTCAAATGATCAAATATCAATGTCAATTTTGGTGAATGTCTTTTAGCACAACTCTAATTCCATAGGACTTATATGACATTAAAAAATATACATATTGACTTGTTGTTAGCTACAAGTTGTGTGTTTTTAGGTAGCATTTTCAGTAAGCAATCAAGCTAACTGAACTCATAGAGTGGTTGCCTAGCAACAGTGTCAGTTGGAGATTAGCACTTTGAGATTTTTATTAATGAAAAGTGCATTATAAATGGAATTCATTATTATTATTATAGAGAAGTCAACCCGTTTTTAGGCTCTGCTCCAGTGTATCTGTAACTGTCAACAGAAACTGTTGTGTAGAAGAAACTGAGCAACATAAAACTACTTTTTATCATACAGACTTGATTTCAGCTCAAACTACCAACTGCAGATATAAGGTTTGTATTTTATTCTTGTTGTTATGTCTCCTAAGTGTCATACAGTGTACCAGTAGTTAGTTTTCTGCTAGCAAGATGTTTAGCATATTTTTTTAGCTTTACCTTGCTAACTGATGAAACGAGGAAGGGGTCCGTGCCTTTAGACATTCAAGTGTTAAATTTAAATTTTAAAAGGAAACAACTGAGAAGTGAAATCTCTGTCCTCAAAGCTTCATCAACACCAACTGGAGGACAGAGATCTCCCAACCAGTAGCAGCTGTCCAGATGGAAACAGCCACAGGTAGAGAGGACTGTGGGGCAGAAGAAACTAGGAGAAACCAAGATCTGAATTCCTATGAAGGTAATGTGAACTCTTCAAAGACTGAAGTCAGTGATGATGATGAAGCTAAACCGTTACTGTCATATCTTTATCAACACCAAGAGGAAGACGGATGTAGTCGAATCAGCATCTCAGCTGACCAGAGAGAAGAAGCAGCCGATGAAGAGGAGGGAAACGCAACAGAAACTACCATGACCAAGAACAACAACTTGTCTCTTCAGAGACACATGACAAGTAATTCAACACATAAGTCTTTGAGTTGTTTGGTTCATAAGAAAGTTCTAGAAGTGGAAAAAAATGTACAGTCATGCAGTAAAGTTGAGACCATACTGAATCAATTCGGCTGTGATGAATGTGGGAAAAGATTTACCAGAAAAGCACATTTAAAAATGCACATGATAATCCACACAGGACATAAACCATTTGCCTGTAAACTTTGTGGACAACGATTTAGCCAACAAGCCAATTCAAACACACACATGAGAATTCACACAGGACACAAACCATTTGCTTGTGAACTTTGTGGACAAAGATTTAGCCAACAAGCCAATTCAAACACACACATGAGAATTCACACAGGACACAAACCATTTGCTTGTGAACTTTGTGGACAAAGCTTTAGCCAAAAGACCAATTTAAACACACACATGAGAATCCACACAGGACACAAACCATTTGCTTGTAAACTTTTTGGACAAAGCTTTAGACAGCAGTCCAGTTTAAACACACACATGAGAATCCACACAGGAGCGAAACCATTTGCTTGTGAACTTTGTGGACAAAGCTGTAGACTACAGTCCAGTTTAAACACACACATGAGAATCCACACAGGACACAAAGCAGTGGTTTGCAATGACTCATAAAACACACATAATAAACTATACACAGGAAGGAAAACAGCTGTGTTAAATATTAAGAAAAGTCCTGAAAACAAGTAAGAGTTCACACATAATCAACACTGAAAGATTCCAGGGTTTGTTGATAACAATACGAGTGATTAAAAGGTATGCTCTCAAGAAATGAAATGGTTTTTACTTACATGTATACATTTGTTTTTTACATGATTAGTTTTTCCATTGTGTTCAAGTTTGTTTTGTTTCAAAAGAATTGTCAAAACTTTTGTCTCTACAGACCTCTGTTTACCGCCAATTGATTTTTGTTTTACCTGAATGAGTTTATTGTTGCAGCCAAATGTTAAATGGTGTACACATTGAAAACGTTAATTTTTTTATGTTCAAATATTTGAATAGCTTTCTGAAAAAATGTTCTACGTTTTAATGTAATAAATAATATACACAAAATGTATTTTAGTTCATTTTGTCCTGATTAAAACGTTTTATTTATTTATTTATTAGGACAATCTTCATCTGACAACAGTAGTTTTGGAAATAGACAAAATAAAAACAAGTTGTAAAAAAAGTTGTCATAGAATCAAACTTAAAATACAGTTTTGTTTAAATGTTGCTGTCAATAGATCACATGTTGAGACTTGAACCCAGCCGAACAGCGCAGCAAATTAAGACTAGCTAATGTGTTAGAGCAAATAAGTGATGTTACTCTAAATTGTGGTGGGTAGCACGTTCGCTTAGGCTTATATATTCAGGAAGCCATTAAATAGGAAAAAACAAACTACAGTACAGTATAGGCATTTAACCACTCTTACCAAAATTAACGTTTTCATTGTAAAAATTGTTGACATTGTACTGTTTACAGTAGTCCCTAGTTTATCGCAGGGGTTCCTATTGTTTCTAAACATCAACATGTCATGATTTCAGCTCTCTGCCTCCGGCTGCACTCTGCCACCTGTCATTGCTCTCGGCTGCGCCCACTTAACCTCTGAAGATTAGAGAGCATGACATGCTGCAGGAGGGAGCTTCTCCCTGCACCTGTGGGCTGCAGACAGGTGCAGGAGGTGCAAAACAATTGAAACAATTTGTATTAAAATTAAAAAAATCCATGCCAATCATGTGGCTCATCCATCAATCAGCTAATCAGTGTGTCACGTCCAATCTTACTTTGAAAAACAGTGAAAGAATGTGTTGTGAAAGTCAAAACGCAAAGTAACGAGGGACTACTGTAATCCAAATCTCTTCAATAGTTAATGCTGAGAAAAATTGGCAGTTGAACAAGCCATCGGGACAGTGGCATCGTTTGTTTTAATGACAATAAAACATTACAACAACAGTTATCAGTATACATTCAAACAAATAATTAAACACTAGGGGGATTATTCAAATAAACACATTAAATAAGGTGCACAAATTAAGTGTTTTTGCTTTCTTGTTACAGTATTAGAGTCAGAAATGTTTACAATATGTTCACACTCCTTCTGGAAGGCCTGAAAAGAGGGAAGGGAAGAGAGTGACTAAACTTTTATTTGTGTATGTGATATTTCCCTAAGAGTATTATCAAATGTATGCTGTATAATTTCTGTTTGTTGCTTTTGCCACCATGAACTCCAAACCGGTACAGTGGGATTTGTCTTGGGTGAAGTTTAAGTCATGATGTCAGACTGCATTAGGGGTTCTCAAAAATGGAAAAAAAAAAAAAAAAATCCAAGTTCAAATGTACCGTAGTGTTTTTTTAATTAAATGCAGATTAATACAAGGTCAACAGAACAATTAAATGTTCAGGCTGAGAAGAACCAATTTGACTCACTAAAACAACAAAGAACAAACAAAAAATATATATATATAAATAAATACATTTTATATGAATTATAGAAAGGAAAATAAGTTAGATTAAAAAATTTCTGCATTTCTACTTGCAAGAGGCTTTGTTTTCATTCTCCAGATCAATACAGTGTAAAAAAGAAATAGTAAAACATCACCAGTGACATTTAGTATATAAAATTATTAATGTTTGATCTTTTTTTTATAAGCAAATTAAAATCAGAGTCCAATACTGTACAATAACCTGCTGGCAACCTAACTCCACAAACAAAGAAAAAAACAAACTCACCAGTTCCTACTTGTCAGCTGAAGGCTTTTTTCACAAACAGAGCCATCTAAATGTTGAGAGGCACATCAATCAGGAATGGTAATATAATAGTATAAACATTAGATAAAGCCTAGCATTAACATGCTAGCTCCAAAACAAACTCACCAGTTGCCACTTTTAGTATAAACAGTCAGCTGAAGGCTTTTTTTTTCACAAAAAGCCTGTAAAGTAAAATCATACACTCTCAGGTATTAAACTCATAATTAAACTCCTGTATTAAACTTTTCACCTCATGCACTCCAAATGACTTTGTGCAGCTTGTGACCATCTTAAATCTGCTGACTCTGTGCACTTTGTAACCATCTGTGTGAAACCAACCATTTGTTCCTCATTTTAAATGTCATATTCCTCATTTATCTGCTGACTGAAATGTGACCTTCTCTTTTTTAGTCTAAAAACACTTGTATTATGAAGAAAGTAATGAATGCTCATTTTCCATCTCTTATCAGCAGTTTCCACCTTGTGACAGATAAGCACCTCCTCGTTCCACCCATTGTATCATCCTGTTCCTCCCTAAAAGTTTGTTCCTCCTGCGCGAGGGTTTTTAACCATGCTGTGTTACACCTTGAGCTCAGAGCAGACCCAGACAGCTTCCGTGCCTGTATTGTTTCTGTTCTCATCTTGCAAGATTATTAAATCTTTTGAACTTGAACTTCGTTTATGACAGCCTTGCCTCGTTATTCAGAAGTTTATTCCACAATTTGGCGTCACGAAGACAGGATATTGCGTGTGACTGGACCACCTGCTGGAGACGACCGAACGGGACTCCGGAACCGTGGGTCTCTAAGACCTGCTCCTCTTCCTCGAGTAGACTTCAGAGACGAGAGGACGTTTCGGTCCTCAACAGCGGAAGAGCCAGCATCGACAATATTCCACGAACCAACAGGAAGGCTGAAGAGGTAAAGTAAAGATCTCTTTTTCAAGTTTGAAAGATTTAAGCCGAAGTAAAACTGAGACGAGACGCGTTCAAGGACCGTAGGAAATTTGAGCGCGAGAGCACGAAAAACGCTGTGAACGTTTATTTTTAAACGTAAGAACACGTAAATCGTTGTGAGCGCAAGAAAACACGTAAAGCGTTGTGAGCGTTTATTTTTAAGAACGCAAGAACACGTTAAAATTGTGAGCACTCGATAGTGCAAGAACAATTTGCGCGTTAAACTCTTAACGCAGGAAGGTCCGTCTGAAAACCAAGCACGTAGATAATTCAAATGTAGAAATACGTTAATAAATTACCGCCAATCGTGCCGCACGTAGGTTGTTAGGAGGTAGAAATACCTTAAAGACTGCCGCAAATCGTGCCACAGCAGAAGTAAATGTGGGGAGCGCTCGATAAAAATAAAAATAAAAAGCAAAAATAACAAATAAAAATAAATAAACCTGTGTAGTTACACTCGTTTTGAAATAAAATAAAATAATTAGGCGAATAACTTGTTTTTAAACAATAAATAAATTCATCCAAAAATAAATAGGTATACACCTTGGTTTTAAACAATAACCAGATTCATTCAAAAATAAAATAGGCAAATAACCTGTTTTTAAAACAGGTAAAATTAACTGAAATATTAAATAAATACGGATAACAAATAGAATTAAATAGATATAGTAAAAAAGTAAATAAAACAGACATTTAAATCAAATAAAAAATAATAATAAAAATAAAAATAAAAATAAAACAAAATGGGAACAAAAAATAGCAAAAGCGAAGCTTATATACCATGCGGTCCTGAGGTTGACCGGATGCGAAGACTTTACGGTGATCTGTGTCTAAGCTTTGTGCCACAGTGGCATTGTAAATTCAATTTTCCAAGAAATGGATCGTTTGATCCACAGGAAATACAAAAATTAGAAGAACAATTGTTAGAACAAAAACGTAAGATCTGCAGCAAGAAAAAGATTCCACAAGGTGAGTTGTTAACAGTGACCAATCATGAGCAAGCTTTTAAGCTGTGGAAAAATGAATCCAAATTACAAAGTCAAAGAGTAATATCAAAAAGCCTTCAGATGACCCAGAAAATTAAGAAAACAAACCAGATGGCTCCAAAAGAGACAAAACATTTAGGAAATAAAAATAAGAAAGGGACAGAAACACAAACTAACCCACTCAATGTTTCTTTCTCTCACTCTGCTCCCTCTGCTCCACCTGCGACTGGATCTTCTGGCTTCCCACCTCTCACCGTGCCGCTGTATCCGTCACTGGCACATCTGAGTTCACCCCAACAACCACCACCATACCCTGAGCTACAGAGAACTGGACAACTTTCGGACTGGTTTCTGAACATGGACATGGACGATGACTTCCAAGGCTCCAAGAAAAAGGAGCAACCAGGAACGTCAACTGAATCAGGTACTGACAACACACCTGACTCTTCACCCTCACCTTCTGATTTGACTGACACCTCAATATCAGACATTGAACATGAGGAAATACATTCTGGTGCTCCAGAAAGTACACA
>JBBPBX010054562.1:0-10103 GCA_038048925.1 Garcialebias charrua | reverse complement strand
TATATATATATATATATATACGTGCAGGCAATGGCGTCTGGGGTGGACTCCGACTTACAGCAAAATCTACCTACGAACGGTCCTTAGGTCCGGAACTCGTTCTTAACTCGAGGGTTTGCTGTACTGTATTTTACCAAGCACTTAGCCTACCCTAACACATTACCCTACATAATTATCAAAAACCACATACATTTAGGAGCCATAATGAAGGTAAAAAGAGTTAATTTCTTACTGGGAGCTAGTCATTTCTTCCTCCGTCTGTTAGCATGTTAGCTCGTGCACCTCCGAGCTCTGCAGCTTGCTTCACGAGGTCCACAGCATTTACAGCAACGTCTGTTAGCATGTTAGCTCATTGCTAGCATGTTAGCTCGTTGCTCAGCTGTCCTCCGCTCCTCCTGTATTTCCACGTGCGGTCCAGAGGTTTGCCTGCTCTGTAAGTTTCCACTGTGCACGTCAGTGGAAACCCCCTCCTGTAAGTTTCAAGCTCCCCTAAGTTTCGTTTCGGTAACGTATTTTCTGCTGTAAAGGCGCATAAACGGCGTAACTCGGACAATGCTTTTCAATGGGAGCGCGTACGTAAAGTCGAATCGTCGTAAGTCGAGACCGCCGTAAGTCGAGGACTACCTGTATTTGAGAACACAGCAGAGATTGTCAGTAAATCATAACTTTTATCAACAATAATTAAAAGCAACTTTTGAAGCTTTGCATGTTTGTACTTGCAGGTTAATATTTAAAACAAACCAATCACTGCAGTGGCAACAGGCACAGCGAGAGGGGTTTTCACGTGTGATGGGGGCATTACTGTTAGTAAAATATCTCGCAAATCACTGGTTGGAGTTTATCCAAACTTTCAGAAAGATATCCCTGAATTATCATTCACATCACTGATTGTATCTGCAGTCAAACCAGTTTAAGATGGCCGCCGTAGCGAAGCGGATCTTAGCAAATATAAAAATGACTGATCAGATGTTGAGCTAAACATTAACGTGGTAGTAGCTGAGACTGAACCCAAACCTTTACTCAAGTACTGACTGAGTTCCTACAACCCAGCTTTTAACTTTTAGACCCAACTCCTTCAGTACTGTTAGCAAAATATCTCTTGAACCTTTGGCTTCGTTTTAAAGAAACGGCATCTTTTAACTAAATCATTCGCGTTGAAGATTTTTTTCTTTTGACTAATTATGAATGAAATTAATAAGAAACAACATTTTAATTATTATTTTTTTGATGTTTTGGACAATATAGACCCTCCATCTGTTATCTTGA
This sequence comes from Garcialebias charrua, assembly GCA_038048925.1. Lineage (NCBI taxonomy): Eukaryota > Metazoa > Chordata > Actinopteri > Cyprinodontiformes > Rivulidae > Garcialebias > Garcialebias charrua. Next base: position 8,837 of record JBBPBX010054562.1, on the reverse strand, counting down.
CCCAGTTCTTCCTTTTTACAAGGGTCACTGGTGCCCATGTCCAGCAGTCACTGTGCAAGAGGCGGGAGACACCTTGACAGGTCTCCATTCCATCACAGGGACACATTTAGACAAACGAGACAAACAGCCATTCACTCACTCGCTTAGGGACAATTTAGAGTTACCAATCAGCCTATCATGCATGTTTTTGGACTGAAAGAGAAAATGCACAGAGAGAACATGTAAACTCCAGCCAGAAAGGTCCCTGGCAGGGCTTCAATCCAGCAACCTTTTCACTGAGAGGCAACAGCTTTAACAACTGCACCACCATGCCACCGCATTAATGAAAACTGTTTTATAAATGGAGTTGGTCTTTTCAAACCCTTCAGTTTGAATGTTCAGTTCTTTAAACAAGTGGTTCCCAACCGTGATCCTTGAGGAACACCATCCAGCATGTTTTAGTTGTTTCTCTGCTCCAGCACAGCTGATTCAGTGGTTTAATTACTTCCTTGATTTCGTCTGAAGCCTGTTAATCACCCTTTCATTCGAATCAGGTGTGTTGAAGCAAAGGACATGAACGACTAAAACATGCAGGATGGTGTTCCTCAGGGACCAGTGTTGGGAACCATTTGTTTCAACCTTCTAAAAGATCAATGTCTGATAGGTGTGCTGCTTTGATTCGTTCACTTGAGTTTGCTTACTTCTCCTTTAGACAATCAACCACTGATTTAGAGATGTAAACAATCAGTACAAATCACTAATTCATGATCACAAGATAGTCGTTTATTTCCTGTAAAACTGTCCAAAATCTGCAGGTCTAGAAACCATCTTACTGTCTCATCTCATTCAAGACGTAAGAACTGATTTACTACCAAAAACAAGTTAGAAAACATCTCTAGTAGCAGAAATGTCTTGTATTCAGAAAACTAAGAAAAAGAGAGGAAAAATGCAGCCTTGGCTAAAAAAAAACGCTCGTGCAGCAGAACTTTGACTTGAAGGCAACACCCTGAAACTTCTTTAAACGTTTTATAATTAAACATGCCTCAGAAAAACCCACGCAGTCATGATCACTCTAAAATTTATAAAAATAGGTGTGAAATTCATGACTCGGATGATGACATACGCACATAAAACAAGCCTGCTGTGAGAATAAGAGCTCACATGAAGAGTTTGTCTGAAAAAGAAAATAAAAATGTACTAACCAGTCCAGTTTCTGCAACATAAGTGGGTAAACCACTGAGCAGGGCCCAGTGATCAGCTGGAGGGGTCCTGGAGGTGAAGAACAAGCATAAACACGCTTTATCATTTAAGTTCAATAAAAACTTTTACATTGAAGGGATGTGTGGATTTATTATGAGCTTTCTTACATGTAAAAAGGGAAAGACATACTGATGTTAAGAAAATAAATATTACAAGTTTGACGTTTGCATTTCTTTGTTTTACTGGCTCTAATTATGTTTTAAATCACAACAACTTGTAGTTGAGTGGAATAAACCACAGGCAGTAAATATAGCAATCAAAACTGCTCACATTTCAAACATAAAGCTGTTCACAGATTAAAGCTTAAAATGTTTAAAACAAAACACCAGAAAGATGTTTTTGGTTTGGACGAGCAGAGGCTGTTCCTTCACTTCAGCATCCATATCTGGAGTGGAAATGCAACCTGACCTTAAAAGACAGGATCCCCCCACCCCATCAAACTCAAACCTCCAAATGCATCAAACACCAGAACATCCTTGGAATTCTTCTTTTCAGACTAAATCTGGCCGACTGTGTTACCATCCATATTTATTGGAAAAATATTAATTGTGTGGATGTTTATAAAGCGTGATCCATTTTTCTTACATACATTTTTCAGCATCTTTCTCGTCCCACAGTTTTCAGCTATTTCAACAAATTATAAATCAAAACGTTCAGCTTTTGGTATTTGGCTTATTGAAATATTTAGCCTTTTCTGCCACTTTTTTCCTCATAGAAAATGAATTGAGCTCATTTTACATCCTTCAGATCTCTAGATGTGTTTACAACCTTTTACTGCTCCTTTCACATTTTGTTCTGCTTCAGCTTCTTTCAGCTTCCTGCTGCAAATTTAAACTTTTCGTTTGATGTTATTTTCTGCCAATTTCCGTTGTGTTTCAGCTGTTTGTGCTCCTTTCAAATTATTTCCGTGTTTCAGCTTGTTCTACTATTTCAGCTACTACTATTTAGCTGTTCTTACGCTTTTTAATATTTTTCAGCTAATCCCACATTTTTTGCACTCATTTCAACCTTTTTCAACCTAATTCAGAAAATATGTGCTCCCTCCACTTCCTTCTTATACTTTCAGCTTCTTTCTGCCTTTTTAGTTATTTTTCAGCAGATTTTTTTGTTTGTTGCCAATTTAAGCTTCTTTTTTAATGTCCACTCTTTTGTGCTAATTTCTGCTTCTTTTAGCCTAATTGGACAAATATGTGTTATTTCTGCTTTCTTTTGCCAATTTATGTTTGCTCTCCCTTTTAAGCTAGGATTTTAGCTAAGTTGAGCCTTTTTCAGATAAATTCAAGTTTTTCACGGTCATTTCTGCTACTTTAAGCCCATTTAACTTCTTTCTGCTCATTTCAACTTGTCATGCTCCTTTCAGTTTATTTCTGCTATAGCTGCTGTGATTTCAGCTACTATTTAGCCATTTATGCTAATTTGAGCTTTTTCAGCATTTTTTGCTCTCATTTTATCTCCTTCCACTTCCTTCTGGTAGTTTAAGCTTCCTTCTGGTAAGCTTCCTTCTGCCTTTTCATCTACTTTTCAGCTTTTTTGTCATTGCTAATTTAAGCTTCTTTTTTCAAAAGTTAATTTCCAAAAATTTTGTGCTCATTTCTGATTATTTAAACCAAATTCAGCAAACATGTTTTTTCTGCTTTACTCTGCTAACTTAGGCTTGTTCTTCCATTTCAGCTACGTTTTAGCATGTTTTAGCTAATTTCAGCTGTTTTTCTTGAGAAGTTTTTAAGCAATAAGCATCCACACTGCATTTTCGCTGGACATGCAATTTCTGTTCTTTAACTATATTTCATTCAAATCTAAATGACACAGAAAATATCTCATTATTATACCCCAAGTAGAATAACTGTTTGGAAAAAATGTGGAATTTAACTTTTTTCACGTTTTAATCAGTTACAACAACATCTAGACATCTGCCTTTCCTTCAGACTGAATGTGCTGTAACTTACGGTATGACTTTTATGTCCTCTTTCCCATGAAGGATGTAGTCGATGACTTTGTAGAAATTCACTTCCTGAAGAAAACAGAGAAAGTTGTACTTTGTTTATTCAGCACTCCTAAAATGTGACTCTCACTGTGACTGGGTAAAAATGAATAAATAAATAAAATCAATTTTTTAATTAAACTAATGTACTAGATAAAGAATTAAATGAATTATGTTAGTTGGCTCATGGAAAAAGTCACAATAAAAAGCCCAGTCTCCTGACTTGTTCCACTGAACCACTTGCGATAATTTGAACAATGCGGCATCAACGTGTCATCGATAGTGGTCAGCTGCTCCTAAAGTCCTGTCAGAACTCAGGACTAGATGTGTCCACACAGTTTCACAGCATTTATCTTATCAGGCATCATAAAACTCTGTCACCTACATTTTGATGGTCCAGATGGGGATAAAAGATGTCTAATGTGACACTTTTCAGTGACATTCAAATTTAGGATGAGAGGTAGAGAGGGTGATGGTTTGCACTAGAGGTTGGTATGTTCTCACCCTGCCATCAGGAGTCTTGGGTCCATCATAAGGAGGAACTTCTCCCATCAAAACGGGCCACAGGTCAAAGAACTCCTACAAACACAGTGAAAAAGCAGAAAAGAGCTGACAAAGCTTCTTTTTTTAAATTAATTAAATACATTTATGTAAAAGTCAAAAGGTAAAATCCAAAAACAGCAACACTGAAATGTGAACTCCAGAAGAGGTGCAGTATTTCATCTCAGGTTGTTTATTCTGCTTTATTAATGGACTCCAGTGTTGCAGCATCTGTGCAGCCAGACAACATGTGGTTGCTCTCACACAGCAGGTGGGCAGCAGCTTGTAATTATGTGACAGCCATGTTCGGTACTCACGATCATATTTTAGTACAAATACACAGAAATACTGCAGTGGCTCTAAGCAGTTTTTTTAATGCTTTGGAAAGATCTTGCATTAGTTTTGATGTTGTTGTGTTTTGAAGAACATGGAATAAGACAAAAACAGCTGCTAATAGTTAAAGAAAAGCCATTTAGTTTAAAAAAGGGTGTTAAAGGTGCAGTCTGCAGTTTCTGTAGAACGCAGCACTTAGAAAATGTTCAACAGGGAAAGCATTCTGATCCCTCCCCCTCAGAGCCATATATGGCTCTGCTCCCCCTTGCTCTGCTGAAATTCAAATTCAAGCTCTGTTTTTATTGGCTGGTTAACGGAGGGGCACTGTGGCTTTTTAGAAATGCTTTTAGTAACACCTGGAGAAGCAAGGGGACTATAGTTTTTTTCAGAGATTACTTTGTCTAACATCAGTCTGTCAGGAGATAGTGACAGAGTGAAGAAATATGTTAAAAATATAGTTTTAGAAAACTTACAGACTGCACAACAGAAACTGCAGACTGCACCTTTAATGGGTCTCTATATATGAAAATTAGTTTTTAGATGTAGCGAAACAGCTTTTGTTAGATGTAAAAAGCTCCTTCATTAGTTACTTTTTTAATAGTTTCTTCACATTTTCGGTCAGTTTGTCTCTGCAGGTGTTTTACCTGACAGCGTGCGATCTCAGGACATGATTACCTGCAGTGTTCCGTCAGTGAGGACTGAACTTGGCAAAAGGGTCTTCTCCTACTCTGCTCCTGCTTCATGGAATATCTTACAAAAAGATCTGAAGCTCTCGACCTTGACTTCTCTAAATGGTTTTAAGAATCTGTTGGAATCCTGGCAAAAACCAATGCTGACATGTTCCTGTTTTTGATTTTCTACATCTGCCTTATAATCTGTCTGTTTTGCTACTTTGATATCTTTGTTTTAACTTGTTAAAAAAAATCTGTATTTCTCTCTTATGCTTGTCTATTGTTGATTGTTCAAGGAAAATCTACTGTTGCTGTTGTCATCGTTCGTTATGTCTCTCTTGTAAATGAGTCCTCAAGGCTCAATGAGATTAACCTGCCTAAATAAACCTTGAATGAATGAATCCTGTCAGTTTCAGCTTTCTTGCTTACAGTTCTCCTCAGCTGTCCTGTTAGCCTTGTCACACCTGTTTATCATCTGGAATCAGTACAGTAGTCCCTCGTTTATCGCGGGGGATCCGTACTAGAGCTGTCATAGGGCCGGAAATCCACGGCCCTACCCTACCCGAGCCCTTAGTTTAATTACCCAAGCCCGAGGGAGCCCGCTCATTTCCTAGAAATCACCGCCCGACCCGACCCGATTAAAAAAAAAAAAAAGTGCGGCAACTTGTTCCGCCGCAGATGAGAGCAGTGTACGGACGTGAGCGTGCACCTGACGCACGTCAGCTGGTGACATCATTTTGAGCTTGTTAAAGTTAGGCCACAGAAATAATGCAACTCTGTGCAAGTCGTGGATAATAATTTTGCGCTCCAGCACTTCTGCATGTCTGCGGCGCAGAAACGCCTGCTGCGGAGAGTCTGTGTGTGAGGACTGGCAGTGTTGCTTCAGTTTCTCATTCCAGAGAGACAAACCAGGTTGATGGTGGGATATTTGTCACCCTCCAGTTCTCTCTGTGCACGGTAAAATGGTTCGAGAAATGTCACTAAAAAGTCCAGCATGTCGGGGGAGACGCTGTCCAGGCGCGCCTGCTCTCCGCGAGCCTCCATCTTCTCACACAGCTCATTGTAAATATCTAGCACGAGTTGCGCAATTTAGTGGCTGCGCTGCGGTTTTCACCATCTAAATTCACTCTATTAATTATTTCCTCATCAGTAAACTTACTGCCTTATATTCTTTACAAGCAGATTAAAACAATTTTATATTGTGTGCATTTTTATTTAGTTTTGTTTGTGCTGTATGATTAAAAAAAAACACATCAAAGCCCGAGCCCGACCCGGCCCGCCAATCAAACGCAAAAATATGGCCCTACCCTACCCGAAGTTGGGTAGGGCTCGGGTAGGGTAGGGCTCGGGCGAAGAAACAACACCTCTACACTGTATGGATGATTTTAGGGTACAATTTCAGAAGATGGACATTCACTCACAGAAATGATTCATGGCATAAGTAAGTTTTATACATTTAAATCTACTTGATTTTATTTAAAAACTCATTTTTTTATATTTATGCATTAAAATGAAAGATTATATACATCATTTAATAAATTATCTACTTTATTGAATGTAATTAGTATTACTTACTAACATTGTTTAAATAATCAAAGATATAAAAAGATATAAAACAATCAAGATTATATTATATAAATTTGTGTGACTGGTTTACATAGAAGTTATGTGAATTTAAATGGTGAAATTGTCATGCGCATGCGCAGAACCTCACACAACGCGCATGCTCAGAACACACACACACACATCGCACATGCGCAGAGCCTCATTTTTGAGCGCGTTTGCTTGCTTCTCTTGGGAAACAAACATCTTCTTAACAGATACCAGTAAGTATGTTTTTTTAATCATAATGCATGAAGTTGGTTGGTATCAAAATGTTTTATAACAGGCGATTTGGATATTGACTCAGCTCGTGTTAGCTAACGGTAGAGCTAGCCAACTAATATAAGTCTTAGCTAGCGGCTAGCTACAATATAATTTTAAATTTTCGTTCGAGACAATCGCGTGCCGTGGAAGTAAAGATTCGCAGGTAAAAGAAAGGTGGGGGTACGCTGGGTTTCTTTCCCCCAGTTGCTTCTTAGCAGCTAGGAGATACACGAGTGAGTCGCAGCTCATGTGTCCGACGGCAGCCTTCTCTGGTCGGACCGTCTGTCGCAGTCTAGCCTCCTGCTCAGGGCCTATGAACCAGAGCTATGAACTAGCCACTTCACTGTTAGCTCAGTGTCTGTTAGCAATATACAGTACTGTAGGTCATAAACCACACGGCCGAATTTCTTTAAATTTGAACGTAATTACTTCGTGGTCATTTACAAACTATGAGCTGTATTCGAATTTTGAGCTAAAATTCGATTTATTTATAATTTATTTGCGCAGTGCATAACACATAACCACAAGACAAACGGAGATTTTTCTTTAACGTTTAAAAATCACAGAACCTGTCTCAACAGGTTTAATAACATTGAGTATGTCTCTTAAAAGAACGCGGTTCTAGTGAGTATCACATACAGGCTAAAACTCTTTGCGTAAGTTGCTTTTAATCCGATTTTGTTAGATGCTACTCGCAAGCTAACGGTTAAGCTAAAGGCTAAGCTAGCGGGCGTCAACAGCGCCTCTATAGCGGCCACGAAGAGTAATTACAGTCACTTTGTGATAAAAACAAGCAGAACATTTACACAGAATAGATGATGAAACCTAGTCTGCATTTAATGTAAAACAACATATTTTAAAGTTATTCTGTGCACTCCAGTTTATTTTAAATAAAACGTTTAAAATAACAAACAAGAAGCATCTTTTGACTTTGTTTTCACAAAAATCAAAACAAAGATGGCAGAACAGATTTGAACATGTCACAGGACAACAAAATCACAGATTTTTATTTAAAGTAACATCTTTAATATGCTGAGCACACAGTGCACGCGATGATTTGGAAGACGTCAAAGTGAAACAATTTAAATCCAGAAGATTTGACCATTGCGTGAATTTATTAAGGAACGTGAAGGACGCGGGTTCGCGCCCCGGCCCCGGCCACTACACACCTTGGGGTGTCTATGAGTGCACATCTAATTCTCCAGCTCCCCGAGCGCGACTACGCTGCTCGCTGCACCACCTGGTGGTGGTTGGGTTAAAGGCAGAAGACCAATTTCGTCTGTCAAGTATGGGAAACATACACAGATGACAAATGTGACAAATTATTATTATTATTAAGTTCTTGGAACCCTTGTGCTATAAAGTCAGATAAGATTTTTTTTTTAAGGTAAAGTTTTTTTTTTCATGATGTTAAATTCCTTTTTGTTCTAACAGCTTTCTGCACAACGAACTGACCCTCGTCGAAAATAAGATTCACCTGACTTTGAATTTCAGTGATAAAAGGTATTGCAAATTTTGTCCCCAAAAGCTTTGGAACATACAGATGTTTGTGCTCCAAATAAATTATAAAAGTAATCATTTTTCTGGTTTGCAGGAAGGAGATGAAGACCAGTTTGGAGAAGTACGAGAAGAACACTCAGATGAAGACGGTGAAGGAGAGGAAGCATGTGTGACCACTACACAGCCAATGTAAGTGTAGTGTTCTTGTCATTAGTCAGTACTTCAGCCTTTTTATTCAGATTTTTTTTTATTGTTAATTAATTCCTGTTTATGTAGTTTGGTGGAACAGGTGATGTGATGACTGTGAAGAAAAAAGATTTACATCCTCGAGACATCGATGCCTTTTGGCTCCAGCGTCAGTTCAGTCGTTTCTAACACTTTGAGATTTTTGTTAATGAAAAGTGCGTTATAAATTAAATTCATTCTTATTCTTATTATTCTATGACGATGCCATTGTCTCTCAAAAGAAAGCTGATGAAGTCTTAGAAATCCTCAAGGTTTGTCTGTCGACATTTGTTGATAGTTGACTTGTGCCCACACACACACAGATCTTTTGGACACCCTTTTTCTCCTGTTTTACAGACTGCCAGTGATGACAGAGAATGTGAGAATCAGCTGTTGTTGGGCGTCAACACATTCGATTTCATTAAAATCCTCCGTCAACACCGTCGCATGAGTAAGTCAAGTCTGGCTGGATGAAAGTTTGC
>JBBPBX010054561.1:0-23418 GCA_038048925.1 Garcialebias charrua | reverse complement strand
AGCGGCATGTTCTCATTCAAAGCGATGCAGGATTGTTTTATATGTGACACAAATTTATTAATTTCCCCTTCTTAATCCCTTATCTGGAGTTTTCTTTTGTTTTGTTTTTTCCCAAAAGTTAAGTAATCGCTCCCTCGTCCTCCTTCTCCTCCACCCTCCTGCTGAGTAAAATGAACACGGAAATGCCTCAGGTTGTCACGAGAATTAAACTCGGGTTTTAGTTGCTGACCGAGTCCCATCAGATTTTCTGGTGTTTTGGTGAGCTGGACCAGCGATCCATGGTTTGATTTTATTGTATTAAAACGTTTTATAACATATAAACACAGAATTTGCGCAGCGAGAGAAACGCTGCAAGAGGCGGAGCAGCTGTCAGTCAAGTTCACCAGAGCACGGGGGGTGGCTCTGAGGGGAGGGAGCAGAATGCTTTCCCTGTTCAAAATATCCAATGGTTTTGTTCCTCAGCAGAGGCCACGCCTCCAGCAAGAAACGTTTTTCAATGGGAAAAGTCCAGACCCTAGTACGAAGCGAAGTGAAGGACAGGGTCTGGTTTAAACCAGGCTAAGAAAGTACAGTAATAATTGAAAACACATGTATTGTTGAACAGATTATGCTTTAGAGTCAATTTGATTCAATATGGCTGCTGCAGCCAACTGATGCTGAAAAGCACCAAACTGGCTGTTAATTAGTTTTACAGATACTGACCTGCAGTTTGATGTGGTAGTAGCTGAGAGTGATCCCCCAACACAGATCTGAGTGCTTACAGATCAGACAAGATGTTTCTTAAAAATTAAAAATAAATCACTAACTGTTTGGAGTCAACTTTATTTGAGTGTTATCAAAATGTCACTCAAAACCCTTGATTTTAATGAAACTCATAAAATAAAAAGTGAATGTACCTCTACAACTGAACATTTTGGAGCCAATCCAAATCAAAATGGACACCACAGCAATTTAGAAACCGTGATCATTTGGCAGAAGCTGAGCTCTGGCATGAAATGTGGAGTGGGACATGCATATCTTTCATAAATGCAAGATCTTTCATCCAGAAAATGAGTTGAAATAAATTTTGTAAACCTTCGCTGAGCTTTTTCAGACCTTTGACTCAGTTTACAGTTATCGGCCCCCTGCTGAGCCCAGAAGCAAACAAATGTCCAACAGTTCATTCAACCTTTATTTATACAGGTTAATCCCATGAGCCTCGGGGACTCATTTACAAGAGAGACCTGAATTAAATCAAACAGTAAATCATATGGTTACACTGACTACTTTGAACATTGAAAAAAAACAGTCAAAAAGTACCACATTCAATTAGTCAAATTTGTTTTTATTTATTTTGTATATCTTTTTCAAGTGGATGAACTTGCAAGTTGGTAAACCACCTTAATCAACTATTTTCTTTAAATTACTGCAATACCATGATACAAAAATGGAAACAAGAACAAAGCTGGAAAAACACAATAAAATGCAAAAGACTAAGTTTATATAGAACTACTGAATTTGAAATTATTCAGTCGTTTTAACTTCTTGATTAGAGACTAAATGTGTTTCAGAAGATAATCAGTTGTTCAACTTCAAACAGAGAAGATGGATAGATTTCCTAAATGACTTCCAAGAAACAACTCGGCTGTGTTAACAAAAGCCACCAGTTGGACCGGGCTGGAAACCTGAAGTGCAAACAAGTGATCAAAGTGAAGCTCCTGCTCGACACGTCCATTGTTTAGGTGCATGCATGATGCCAGACCTGTTGACTTTTCCAATTAGAGCTGTAAACTTTTGTTTGTCCGTGCATCTCCAAGGCTGTCAGTCTCATCTGAACAATTATCAGCTACATGTATTTGCCAGCTCAAACTAAGAACCTCTATTTCTTTGCTGCCCTAAAAAGATCAAAGGGGTGCCCCCTACACACACCAAACCACACTCACAACCCCCTTTTCAACACCCCCACACCCACATCACCACCACCACCACAGCTTCTAAACATCCCGAACTCCCCAACCTCTTAATTTCCTTTTAGCCAAGACAGTTCAACTGGAAAGCCAACCAGAATTTTTTAAGGCCCAGTGTTTGGGACGTGCCTTTTAGAAGGCACAGCTTTGAACAAGAGGAGACATCTTTGGTACAAAGAGAACAGAAAGAAAAGGACAAGGAAAAAGAAAGCACATTTATCTGCATATTTCTATTATGTGCTGTTGTGCTCAGCTGATCAAAGTGAAGCGGTTTGTTTCTGAAGGCTTGAGGACTATCATGATGTGAATGAGCACAAATTGCTGCTACTAATGCTAAACGGTTAAGCGCTCGACCGAATGTCAGAAGGTCAATCAACGTTTGGTAGTCATTTGACCGTGACACAACCTTGGAGGTTTTAGGAGCTAAACAAGCTTAAAGGCTGTGCTGCACAGTGGCTGTAAAAACCACAGGTTAAAGGGGACCACACATACAAAATTCACTTTTTTATGTTTTTTTTACTGAACTTTGGGTATTTACTTCATAAAAAAACAGTCCTAGTGCTAAAAAAATGCACCCAGTGGTTTATTTACTCTAAGTAGATTTATTTATCTTTGATAGAAACACTCCGTTTGCACTTCCTGCGGTTTGTGACGTCACAAACCGTAGCCACAACCCACACCAAACCTGAGTCCAGCCCCTCACCTAGCAACCCCTGGTGCGGCTCAACCCACTTCAGTATAAAAAACGTCACGGTTGCCGAGCAGTTTAGGAACTGACCTGGCGGTCATTTATTTATTTATTCATTTATTTAGCCCCCGGGGGGGCTATGGGCTCAGCCCTGCTCCAGCCAGCAGCACATCTTGAGTAAAACCAGAATGTTTTATTACCTTGTTTGAATGAACTCTGTCTCGTTGAAACTGTGCACACACACTCTCGCGGTTTGGACTTGTTTCTTATATGATGAAGGACTGGTTTTGCACAACTGTCAGTTTGGTTGAGCGGTTACGACACTTGAGCGGCACGCAGGAGAGCAGGGATTGCATCCTGTCCACGGCATCTTTTTTTTCCCCTTTTTTTTAAAGCCTTTTGTTTCGGAGAAATCGGGGTGAGACTAGATATATACATCGACATAATAATACTTTATAATTGTTATTTTTACGTTTTAGTTCAATTTTTAGTGTAATAGCGATCGCTCCCAATGCGCAGCCGACAGAAAACTGTGCACACACACACTCTCTCGCGGGGCGACAGTCTGTACCATCAAGCACCACTGATCGATATATTTTCAGATTAGCAACTTATTTATTTTAAGAATACAGGGAACCCCCGACCTACGAACGAGTTTGGGACCTAAGAACCGTTCGCAGCTCGATCCGTTCGTAGGTAGGGGGTGAAAATTATATTTAAAAAAAAATTATTCATTCATTCATTCATTCAACCTTTATTTATCATGCTAACGGAGCGCGCGCACACATTTAAGCATGTAAAGTAGTGTACTGTAATGTTAAACATTGCTATTCACATTTACAGAATAAATAAAAATATATTTTCTTACTTTGAGATGGTCAAAGCCGACATAGGTTGCCATGCGTTGATTGTTTTCGGGCCAAGCAGCGCGGGGGCCGGCAAGCCACCGCAGCTGCTCCAGACCTGTGTTAGCTAGCTGGCTAGCTTCTGCTAGCCAAGCCATGAGCTAGTGTTGGAGCGGCGGCGCGATCAATCTGCAGCTGCTGCTCCAGCCGCTGCTCCAGCCTGAGACGTCCACAGAGCTATTCCAGCTAGTAATTAATCCATATGATGCGATCCTGGTCACCAGTGTTCAAAAGGCCGGCTCCCGTGTTAGCTCCAGTGTTAGCTCTGGAGCTAGCCAGGCCGGAGGTGTAGCCAGGCCGGCCGGAGGTGTTCGCACGGCGGCCTGGCACGATCGGCGATAAATCCGCTGCTGCCTGAGACATCCACAAAGTTCACAGAGACGTTTCCAGCTAGTAATTAATCCATATGAAGCCATCCTGGTCACCAGTCTTCGTCCGGCTCTCGGCAGCTAACCTAAGATGGCGTCCGGTGTTCTACATTAATTTGTGACCGGAGACCCCAGTGACTGAACCTAAAATAGCGTCCGGTGTTCTACATTAATTTGTGACCGTGTAAACTGAAGACCTACTTCCTGTTGCCCAAGATTGCTCAAAAATTGCTCAAAAATGATCAGAAATGATCTTTTTTATCATAATTATTATTTATAAAGCCTTTAAAACAACCAGAGCTGCAACAAAGTGATGTACACATGAAATTAAGAACATTTAAACACAAAAAAAAAAAAAAAAAATTTTTTTTTTTTTTTTATTCATATTTTTATTAAATATGATATGTTCGTAGGTCCCGTGGTTCGCAGGTCGATGGGGTCGTAGGTCGGGGGTTACCTACCTTTCACTTCATCAAAATCTAATCAAAACTCCAGCGTTCTAAAAGTAGGTGGTTGTATGTATTTCTTATACGATGAAGGACTGCTGTTGTTTAACTGAGCCTGTAGGTCAGTGAGTTAGATCATTGGTGTCGCACCCAAAGGACTGGGGTTTGCGTCCTGGCCACGGCATCTTTTTTTTTCTTTTTTTTTTCGGAGAGATCGGGCTGCAGTGAGCTGCTGGCTTTTGAGGACAGTGTGGGTCCGGTCCGGTCAGAGGTTAGGTTGCCTCATACGGATAAATTAACTGGAAACACTCTGTGAACTTTGCGTTTGTCTGGATTGGATGTGCAGCCGTGGACCAAAGCGCCGCATGCAACTAGCAGGAGCTACGCGGGCTGTTTGTTACCGAAGGAGGAGGAAGAGCTCGGATTCGGGAGGGCATGATAATAGGAGCAGCTAATGGCGGCGCACACAAACAGCTTTCGGTAAGTTATCTTTTAAGCTAGCACTAACAGTAAGTCAAACGAGTAATAAAAAAAGGCTAATTTTAAAACAACAACAGATTTGAGATACTGGCAGTTACAGAGGGCGGAGACAGAGTTTTGACGGGCGTGGACTTCAGAGCTCATTATCATAAACAGGTCGTTTAGAACGGAAGTTAGAAATGGCAGAATTAAAAAGGGTATAATTTATTATCTAAGAATTATTTTTTGTATTAAATTGAATGAACGGGGTCTGGATAGCACACAGACATACCATAAAAATTTAAAAAACCAATATGTGGTCCCCTTTAAGGAAACACACACACACACACACACAAAACACACCCGCTGATGTGTGTTTGCGAGTAATTTTTTAAAACAAATGTTGGTGTATTTGCTAAATAAATAAATAAATAAATTGTATTTATTGTATTAAATTTGTTCATTTTTTAAAATACAATACAAAACAATACCATAAATGATAACATACAAAATATAAAAAATGAAAGGTAGCAGAAAGAAGAAATAATTCTTATTATATCTGCCCCTTTTTTCAAACAATTAGTTCAATCAAAAATAATCTTCAGTAAAGTCAAAAGTCAAAGTCAACTTTATTGTCAAAACTGCAATATGTACAGGACATACACATGATTGAAATTGCATTTCTCTCAGTCCCTCGGTGCAACAGTAACATTTAAACATTAAAAAACACTAAAACATTTAATAAACATAAGCATAAAATGAAATAATAAAAGTGTAATACTGTCCTGAGTTTTTGCATAGTAGTTTTTGCATAGTAGTATAAAAGTATGAAAAGTTACACCAACACTAAAACACTAAACATTTAATAAACATAAGCATAAAATGAAATAATAAAAGTGTAATACTGTCCTGAGTTTTTTGCATAGTAGTATAAAAGTGTAAAAAGTATATCTATAAAATAAAATGAAGGTTCTGGCATTGACATTTGTAAAAGAGTGACAAAGCAGCATATGAAGTTAATGTACACAGTATATGTATGAGGTAGTTGATATTGGTATAGAGGTAAAGTGGCATATGCAATAAGGCTAGTAAAAAGAATATATATATCAGCAGTAGTGTAGATATAAAAAGTAGTGTAAATGTAAACAGTAGTAATAAATGTAAACAGTAGTAATAAATGTAAACAGTAGTAATAAATGTAAACAGTGAATGTAAACAGTAGTATGACTATAGGCAGTAATGTAATACAAACATTAGTGCAAATATGAGAAGTAGTGCAAACTGAATGAGCACATGACCGTGAGTTGAGTGAATAACCCGTTTTGATGACACAGAGTCCAGTGTTAAAATCTTTGTGTTGTGTGGTAATGTGTGAAAGTTTTTTGTGTTAAGGCAGTACAAGTGGGAGGGGAGGCAGAGCAGGCAGAGAGTTAAGCATCCTGACTGCCTGATGAACAGAGCTGTCATTCAGTCTGCTGGTTCGAGCCTGGAGACTCCTCAGTCTCCTCCCTGATGGCAGCAGGCTGAAGCAGCTGTGTAGTGGGTGTGTGGGATCACCTGCCATGCAGAGGGCTTTCCGAGTGAGGCGGTTGCTGTGTAAGTCCTGTAGTGAGGGGAAGGAGGTGCCGACAATCTTCTCAGCTGCTCTCACGATGCGCTGGAGGCTCTTGCGGCAGGATGCAGTACATGCACCAAACCACACCGTGATGCAGCTGGTCAGGACACTTTCTATGGCACCCCTGTAGAAGGTGCACATGATGGGGGTTGGAGCTCCAGCCCTTTTCAGCTTGCGGAGAAAGTAGAGGCGCTGGTGAGCCTTCTTGGCCAGTGATGCAGTGTTCCTGCTCCAGGACAGGTCCTCTGAGACGTGCACTCCCAGGAACTTGGTGCTGTCCACTCTCTCCACTGTGGTGCTGTTGATGGTCAGAGGGGCATGTTGGGCATCCCTCTTCCTGAAGTCCACAACAATCTCCTTTGTCTTCTCCACGTTGAGAGTGAGATTGTTGTGTCCGCACCACAAGGCCAGGCGGCTCACCTCGTTCCTGTAGTCCGTCTCATCGTTGTTGCTGATGAGACCCACCACTGTTGTGTCGTCCGCAAACTTGATGAAGTGGTTGGAGCTGTATGATGGTGTGCAGTCGTGTGTTAGCAGGGTGAATAGAAGGGGGCTCAGCACACATCCTTGTGGGGCCTGTATTCAATGTGATGGTGCTGGATGTGTTATTCCCGACCCGTACTGCCTGTGGTCTCCCGGTCAGGAAGTCTAGCAGCCAGTTACACATTGAGGTGTTCAGCCCCAGACTGTCCAGTTTAAGGATGAGCTGTTGGGGGATGATGGTGTTGAATGCCGAGCTGAAGTCGATGAACAGCATTCTAACATAAGAGTCTTTCGTGTCCAGATGTGTGAGATCTGTGTGGAGGGCAGAGGAGATGGCATCGTCGGTTGAGCGATTAGGCCGATATGCAAATTGGAAGGGATCCAGGGAGGCAAGGAGGACAGATGTGACGCTTTTCATGACTAGCCGTTTGAAGCACTTCATCAATGTCATGATTTGATCAGCCAGATCCGGAGGACGTCCAGGAGATTGCCCATCATCATCAGCCAGATCCGAGGGGCGCCCAGGAGGTCGCCCATCACCATCAGCCAGATCCGGGGGACGCCCAGGAGGCCGTCCATCGTGCGGCGCCATGTCAGGCGGGCGACCGGGCGGCCGTCCATTGTGTTGCGCCACGTCTGGCGGGCGACCACAGTATCGTCCAGCAACGGCAGGAAACACAACCCCAAGGTCAGGGACGTCGATGGCCAGAACACCACTGTCGCCGTCGGCCAGAACACCACTTTCGCCGTCGGCCGGAGCACCACTGTCGGCCGGTAAACCATCGTCGTCGGCCGGTAAACCATCGTCATCGGCCGGTAAACCATCGTCGTCGGCCGGTAAACCATCGTTGTCGGCCGGTAAACCATTGTCGTCAGCCGGTAAACCATCGTCGTCGGCCGGTAAACCATTGTCTTCGGCCGGTAAACCGTCGTCGGCAGGTACACTGCCGTCGGCAGGTACACCGTCGTCGGCCGGTACCCCGTCGTAGGCCGGTACCCCGTCGTCGGCCGGTACCCCGTCGTCGTTGCCAGGACCCCCGTCGTCGTCGCCTGGACCCCCGTCGTCGGGCGATGAGACATCGTCGGGCGCCGAGATGCCAAGACGGGCAATGAGATGTCCTCTGCTTCGTAGAGCGGCGAGACGTTGTCTGCTTCGTGGAACGACGAGACGTCGTCTGCTTCGTGGAGCGGCGAGACGTCGTCTGCTTCGCTGGGACCCTCTGTCGAGGACGAGGCGTCTGCGGCGCTGGGACCCTTGTCGTCGGGACCCTCTGAGACGTTGTTGGGGCCCTCTTCGTCGGGACCCTCTGAGACGTTGTTGGGAACCTCTTCGTCGGGACCCTCTGAGACGTCGTTGGGGACCTCTTCGTCGGGACCCTCATTGTTGTCAGGCGGTGAGACCTCAGGCGGTGAGTCTGCCGTTGAGACGTCTGCTTCGGTCGGTGAGACCGGCGTTGAGACGTCTGCAGCAGCCGAAGCGTTGAGGTCTGCAGCAGCCGAAGTGTCGAGGTCTGCAGCAGCCGAAGCGTCGAGGTCTGCAGCAGCAGAAGCGTCGAGGTCTGCAGCAGCCAAAGCGTCGAAGTCTGCAGCAGCCGAAGCGTCAAAGTCTGCAGAAGCTGGTGGCGGTGGAGTCTGGACTGCAGCAGCTGAAGAACCAGGGACCAGAGATGGCATGTACTTTGCCACAAAAGCTGCCTGCCAACGTTCCAGCTCCTCCTGCTCCTCCAGAAAGCGAGGGCTGGGCTGTACATCAGGTGGCGAGCGAGGAGGAGATGGACAGCGGGGTGCAACGGCGAGGCGAGGTGGAGAGGGATGAAGCTGAGAGTCGGTGGTCTTGCCTCTCCTTTGCCGCCTTTTTCTGCTGCGTTGGCGGTGCGAGCTGAGGACGGGCGTACCCCAAAGTTCATCCTCCAGCTCAGCATCATCGTCTGACCACAGCAACAGATGCGACGAGCAATAAGCCATCGGGGTGGAGGAAGAAGCTGGCTTAAAAGCCAGGCGGCTCCCCCAGAACTGAGACCTCATTTCCTCCTCCTCCACAAGAAGAGGTGATGGTAGAATCTCCACCTCCGGGCTGTGATGACCTCGTCTCCGGACGGGTTCAGTCCAAAACGCCCCCCACCGGATCACAGGCTCATCCATCCGTTCCTGTTTCTCCTTGTCCCGCTAAGCAGTTTTGTCTGCCTCACGGGCGAGCCATTCAAAAATACCTATTTTTCTGCTGGGCTCTTTCTGATGACCGGGGCTTTCTGTCATGATCTGCTTTTTAATGTTTGAACCCACGTGCAGAAAAACAGACTGGCTCACGAATGGAATAATGCTGATAGTGGAGCAAAAACACTTACTGAGAGGAGATGAGATGATCACACACCGTGGAAAGACAAAGCCCTGTTGCTCAAGGAGTGAAAACACAGAGTTTAAATACTGACACAAACGAGACAGTGAGGAGCACCTAGGGTGATTAGAATGAGGATCAGCTGTGAATGATTAAGGCTGAAGGCCTGAGCACAGAGAGACAGGCTGAGGAGTGGGAAATGACAGAGACTGAACGAGATACACAGAAACCAGTAATCACAAAGCTCAGAATAACAAAGTATGACAGGAGGTGAACACAAAATAACATACACAAAGTAACATAAAGAAACAGACAGGGACTGTGCCTGACAATCAGGATGGGGTGAGTGCTACTGGACGATAGTCATTGAGGCAGGAGGGCGTTTCCTTCTTTGGGACAGGGATGGTGGTGGTGGCCTTGAAACAGGTGGGGACGATGGCCTGACTCAGTGAGATGTTAAAGATGTCCGTGAAGACCGCTGCGAGTTCCCCTGCACAGTCCTTCAGCACACGACCAGGTATGTTGTCAGGACCAGAAGCTTTCCGGGCGTTGATCTTGATGAATGATCGCCTCACGCTGTCTGAGGACAGCGCCAGCACCTGGTCATCAGGAGAGGGGGGAGTTTTTGTGCAGGTGTGCTGTTACATGCCTCAAACCGAGCAAAGAAGTCATTCAGTTCATTCAGCGTAGAGGTTGTGCTGTCACAGGTCTGTGGGGATGGTTTGTAGTTTGTGATGGTCTGTATTCCCTGCCACAGACTCCGTGTATCCTTGCTGTCCTTGAAGCGGTGAGCTATTTTCCTGGAATACTGCTTCTTGGCTTTTCTGATGCCTGGGACATATTGTTTCTGGCTGCCCTCAGGTCCACCTGAACTCCCGCTGTGAAGGCAGCATTCCTGGCTATTAGGAGTCTGTAAACCTCTGCTGTCAGCCATGGCTTCTGATTGGCCCGAACAGTGATGGTCTTGAGTAGGGTTGGGCATCGTTTGAATTTGAGCGATTCCGGTTCCGATTCCGATTCTTCGTTTCGATTCCGATTCTTTTCGATTCTCGGTTCCGATTCTTTTTGTAGGCGGGGTTACAAAAAGACGTGTCAATTCAATTCAGTTTATTTATACTGTATAGTTCCAAGTCACAACAGAAGTTGTCTCAGGGCACTGAACAGAAACAATCAAATATAAAAATAATAAGTTAACAGAACCTTTAATATAAAAATAATGGTAACACTATTTATCTGAGGAGACTACATTGAGTTTAACTCCATGTTATAAAAAAGCTACAGTAGTTAGCCAGAGTTATTTCAGGATGAAATAATTTGTACTTCTGTTTGAATTTAATGCTATGAACTTTTTCCTTTTTGTTACATTTACTGTGAATTTCTCACAGGGCAGATTAGAGCCAACATGAAGCACTTTGGTGTGGACTTGTTCCTGTTGAAAGTGCTTTATAAATAAAATGGTATGGTATGGTAACATGGAGGACTCACAAACATATATTATTATTATTGTTATTATTATTATACATATAATATTGTCCAGTGTCTGATGCTGCAGTCATGTTACTGAGCTCCCACTGATGGGCTAACCTGGTTCCACCACAGCAGCAGGATCCTCAGACAGAACGTCTGGTGGGATGTCCTGGTATCTGCAGCCCTCTCTCCATTTGTTTCTTCATGGACATGGAGTTGTGAAATTATGTTGTGCCTCTTCCTCAGCAAAACGCTCCTCCAGTGGAGACTTTCTGGACAGGCTGCAGGAAGTTCCTAAACAAACAACAGGTTTATCAGTATTATCAGTAAAAAGAGATTATTAAATCATTTTTAAGACTGAGAATGTGTACAATTATTAGCTCTGTTGTTATTGCCTAACTAACCTATTCAATAATTCTTCAAACTGTGACATGCACTCATAATGGAATGAAAGAGAACATAAACAGAAATTATATAATACTGAAAACTAGAGACATTTAGACATTTTAAAAGACACTGAGAACTTTAAATGGATTAAGAATGTTAATAAGTGTTGGATTTGAGTGCAATGTAAGTGCAATCCATGGTTGAATTCACATCTGAAAAGGGATGCAACCTTTTCACAACATATGCTGTAACAGCTGTGGCACTCTAAAGTTACTGACGTTTTTACCTTGGACAGTCACTGGTGGTGAACACTGAAGCCATTTCAGGTCGTTTGTCTAAGAAGAAAAAATACAAGCTAACGTTAGCATCGTGTTTGTATTTGAGCTGACTTACCGCTTTAAGCGGAGTATAACTTGTTAGCTGCCTTAATGTTGGTATGAGATGTAGTTTATAGTTTATTTATTTACCTGGTGGAGCCGAAGAGGTGGCGATTAGCGAAAAGTTCGGCGGAGCGTTTTGCAGACGGACCACTCTGTACTTCCGGTCGATACGAAGCGAAAATAATCCGGTGGAGCGCATCAAAGACGGGACACTATTTTACTTCTCCACCCTCCTTTGCATGATAGAAAATTATTGCAAGTGCTGCACTGACCTGACTGGTCATTTTATTAATTAGTAAGCTTTCGATCGCGGAATCCACACTTCCGGTGGATTCTTCTTCGTTGGTTTTCGGCGGGGCTACTTCCGGTCGGCTAACTAGCATCGAATTTAGGAATCGCAAATTAATATTTTGAACGATTCCGGGAAAACCGGACAGTTAGTCCCGGTTCCGAACGATTCTCGATTCTCGATGCCCAACCCTAGTCTTGAGGTTGGTTACATCATCAATGCACTTGGTGATATTATGAACATACAGTGTCTGAGTACTCCTGGAGACATGTGTTGTTGTTTGTGGTAGCAGCTTCTTTGAATATATTCCAATCTGTGGTGTCAAAACAGTCCTGGAGTGCCTCTGAAGACCCCTCTGGCCACACTCGTATCTGCTTGCGGACTGGTTTTGTGACTTTCACCAGTGGCCTGTATGCTGGCTTTAGCATAACACAGATATGATCAGAAGCACCGATGTGGGGGAGAGGGAGGGCCTTGTAAGCTCCTTTCATGGTGGTGTGAACTTGGTCCAGTGTATTTTTACCTCTTGTTGGAAAGTTTATGTGTCTGCATGTTTTTGGAAATACACTCTTTAAATCTGCTTGGTTGAAATCACCAGCCATGAGGAGAAAAGCATCAGGGTGGGCTGTCTGTTGCTCACTGATGTGCACATATAGTTCATTTAGTGCCTCACCTCTAACTTTGCTGCTGGAGCTTGGAGGAATATATACAGCAACGATCATAACTCGATCTCAGTGCGGCTTTTGATACCATCTCCCACAACATCCTCCTCCATAGACTTTCGTCCATTGGCATCACCCACACACCCCTCGCTTGGTTTCAGTCCTATCTCTCTGGCCGCACCCAGTTCATCCAACTAAAATCATTCAGATCCCATTGCTCTCCTGTGACTTCAGGTGTGCCCCAAGGCTCTGTCCTGGGGCCTCTTCTTTTCATCATCTACCTTCTCCCCCTTGGCCATATCTTCCGTAAATTTAACATCCATTTCCATTGTTTTGCTGATGACACCCAGCTCTTTTTATCCACTGCACCTGACTCTTCACTGCCTCCCTCACTTCCTGCTTAGCTGAAATTAAATCCTGGTTCACGTCTAACTTCCTGAAATTAAACAGTGATAAAACAGAGTTTTTACTCATTGGTACTAAATCCACCTTATCTAAAGTTAACAGTTTTTCCCTCAACATTGACAACTCCTTGGTTTCTCCCTCCCCTCACGTTAAGAGTCTGGGTGTCATTCTTGATAGCACTCTCTCTTTTCACACTCACATTAATAGTATTACCCGGTCTGCTTATTTCCACCTTCGAAACATCAACCGTCTCCGTCCATCCCTCTCTCTGCACTCTGCTTCCATCCTGGTCCACAGTCTGGTCACTTCTCGAATTGATTACTGTAACTCTCTCCTTTTTGGTCTGCCTCACAAATTAACCCGTAAGCTTCAATTGGTTCAAAACTCAGCTGCCCGCATTGTTACCAAAACCCCCTCATTCCACCACATCACCCCAGTTTTGCAGCAACTCCACTGGCTTCCAGTCACATTCAGAATTCAATTTAAAATCCTGTTATACACTTTCAAGGCTATTCATAGCCTCGCCCCTCCTTACCTGTCTGATCTCCTGCACATTACCACCCATTCACGCTCCCTTCGTTCTTCCTCTTCCATCCACCTTAACGTGCCTCTTGTCCGCCTCCGCACCATGGGACACAGAGCCTTTTCTCACTCTGCTCCCCAACTCTGGAACGCTCTTCCCCCAGACATCCGTAACATTGACTGCCTTCTGACCTTCAAATCAAAACTCAAAACTCATCTGTTCAAGTTAGCCTTCTCACTTTAATTTTTCTTTTTTATGTAGTTATTTTATATATTTTCTTTTTTGTGTGTTTTTTTTAATTGATTTTAATTTTTCTTTTTACCGGTATATAGTTATTTTATACTGTTTTTATTGTGTTTTTAATGCTGTAAAGTGTCCTTGAGTGTTTTGAAAGGCGCTACCAAATAAAATGCATTATTATTATTATTATTATTATTATTATTATTATTATAACAGCTGTAAATTCCCTGGGTAAATAGAACGGTCTGCATTTAATAGTCATAAATTCCACTAAAGGTGAAGCAGTGTTTGTAGACCACAGCAGCATCCAGACACCAGGCGTTGTTGATGTAAACACAGAGCCCCCCTCCGCGTGTCTTACCTCCCTCGATGAGAGCTCTGTCCGCTCTGTAGCATGTTAGCCGCTCGAGCTGAATAGCATGGTCCGGAACGTTGTTGTTAAGCCACGTTTCCGTGAACACAAACACACAACAGTCTCTCACAGTCTTTTGTGTCGTTCGTAGCAGGCGTATATAATCCAGTTTGTTGTCCAAGGAGCGTACGTTAGCCAAAACCATGGATGGAATAGCCGGCTTGTGTGGGCTAGCTGCTAGCCTAGCTCCGATACCTCTGCGCTTACCCCGCTTCTGCTTCCTGTCACGCCGCTTGTGGCGCTTCCACTGCGGGCATGATGGGGGGAGGCTCGGGCTGGCTTCCAGAGCAGGCCGCAGCCACGTAGCTTCTCCTCGAGTTCGTTGTTTATTCCCAAATGAGCGGTTTTTCCGACATCAAGCAGGAACTAATAATAATAATAATAATAATAATAATAATGAATTCAATTTATAACGCACTTTTCATTAATGAAAATCTCAAAGTGCTAACTCATGGCTATACTGTACTTGCGTTCTTGAACACGTAGACATGACAAAGACGTGCCGGCACATTGCGGCATGCAGGATAAAAAAAACGAAAACACTGTGTTGTCGGGAGAGAGAGAAGCCGTAGCGTGTGCTCGCGCCACAATCTTGGACGTTTCAGAACAAAATTAATAACTCTAATTTTCTAACTCTAATACAATACACATTAAGCTACTTCATTTTTTTTAACAGTTCAGTTTTGATCATTTTCTTAAATGTACACATTAACTTGGCATTTTTAACATCATTCTCCAAACCATTCCATATTCCAATTCCCTGGATTGAGGTAGACTGTCCCTTCAAACTAGTTCTGTATTTTGGTTTTACAAATATCTCTGTCCCTTTAAGATTATAACAACTTTGCCTTTTTATAAAATGTATTTGGATACTTAAAGGTGGGGTGACATGATTTTTTTTACTATGCATAAAATTGCTCAAAATATATATATTTTATCATTTAAATATGTTCATTTTTGCAAACAAAATGATAAATCACTTTAATTTTGCTTTAAAATTGATTTTGAACTTCAAGCCGTGTTTAATAATGGGAAATCCGATTACACGCAAATGCACCATCTGTGACGTAGTGTGAGGTGAATTTAGCAATCTATGTGAAGATTTGAGCTATTTGTCTTCATTTTGGGAAGCAGAAAGTAGTTTGGGTGATGGAACAAGAAACAACAGATCTAATTTAGGTCTGATACTGTATCAGACTTACCTTCATGTCAGCTGCTCACACGCGCGCACTGTGACAAGCCCAGAGCTCTGCCTCACACTACGTCACAGATGGTGCGTTCGTGTGTAATCGGATTTCCCATGATTAAACACGGCTTGAAGTTCAAAATCACTTTTAAAGCAAAATTAAAGTGATTTATCATTTGATTTGCAAAAACGAACATATTTAAATGATAAAATATATATATTTTGAGCAATTTTATGAATAGTAAAAAAATCATGTCACCCCACCTTTAAAGGTAATGCGTTATTCTGCGCCCTATACATAACTGACAAAATATTATAATCTACCAAATCATGGAACTTCAATAACTTCAGTTGATAAAATAATGTGCTTGATGGATGACAGTAATGTTTTCTAGTGATAATTCTTATAGCTCTTTTCTATAAAACAAAAATAGGCTTTGTAATAGTTTTACATGCGTTCCCCTAAACATCAATACAATAAATTAAGTGTGGAACAATGATTGTGTTATACAACAAATCCAGAGCTTTATCATTTAATAAGTCCCTGACTTTGTACAGTACTGCAATAGATTTACAGTAGCTATTTTTATTCTTACAGAATTTATGTTGTTTCCATTTCAGTTTGTCATCAATAATAACACCCAAAAACTTCACCTCACTCATCTACAAATCTCAACACCCTCAACTTTAAATGGAACATCAACAGTTTTCTTTTTATTACTGGTTATACAGTATAAGACACACCCATTTTGAGGGTGATTTTGAATCTGCTTAGTGGGAGAAGTTACCGTCTCAACCTGTGTTTAGTTCCTCTTTAATGTTTTTTCGTAGTTCATATCCAAGATCTTATTACTGTTTTTCTCTTGCATTTGTTGTTGGATGTAACTGGGACCCCGTGTACATAATCTCGTTTTCATCACATGTACCACATGCGGTGCAAATGACAATAAAGACTCTCTGACTCTGACTCTGACTCTGATAAGGTTATATAATGCGGTTTGCGTCCTGGCCATAGAACACTGGACCAGCTCTTAACCCTCACTAGTGTCCTCGCAGGGTCATGGGACTTTGCCCATCCAGTCTACATATGTTTTGTGTACTTGCAGAAAGTGTTTGACCGTGTTCCTCAGGGAACACCGTAAGGGGTGTTCCATGAGTTTGGGATTGTTATGGACTGTTCTGTCCCTATACAACCGGTGTGAAAGTTTGGTTTGCATTGCTGATAGTATGTCGGACTCCTTCAGGAAGTTCAGGGTGGGAGTTGGACTCCACTAGGGCTGTCTGTTGTCACCGATTCTGTTCATAATTTTTATGTATAGAATTTCTCAGTTTAGCCAGGGGGTGGAGGGAGTCTGGTTTGGTGACCTCAGGATTCTTTCTCTTGTTATTTGTGGATGATGTGGTCCTGTTGATGTCCTTGTGCCATGATCGTCAGAGTCAGAGTTTCTTCGTTTGTCATTCGCACCACATGTGGTACATGCGGTGGAACAAAATTTTGCACAAAGGGTCCCAGTTACACCCAACAATAAAATGTAAAAGAAAAACAGTAATAAGATCTTGGATATGAACTACGAAAAAACATTAAAGAGGAACTAAACACAGGTTGAGACGGTAACGTCTCCCCCTAAGCAGATTCAAAATCACCCTCAAAATGGGCGTGTCGAGAGACAAGGAGGGGAGGAGGTAGAGTTGTGCTTTTGTCCACGCCTCCACCAGCAACAACCTAAAACAAATTAAACCTCTAGCCAACAACATACACCAAGCAACAACAAAGGATAAACATGTAGATGTATTTATCTATTCCACCCATTCCATCCAAAACCAAAGGCTTAAAAAAATGGGGAAGAAAAAAAAAACGCTTGTCAGGAGTGAAATGTGGCACTTCCATATAAGGTATGAATGCTGCAGGACCTTCTCATCTCTGCAGGGGATTGGCTCTGCTTGAACCACTTCCGTGACGTCAGAGTGTACAAGACACGTCAGAGTGAACGTCCTTGACCAATAAGAAAATTAAGGTGCAATTCCTCTGTTCAACCCATAGGGGTTACCGTAAACACGTTTTTAGACCGGGGTTTAGTTCCTCTTTAACTAAAAATATGCTAAGCACTAATAGCATAAAGACAATACGCTGAACAGCAGCATGAATATGAGTCTGTGTGAGCAGATAAGCATGAATTCATTCATTCATTCAACCTTTATTTATACAGGCTAGCCTCGTTGAGTCACGGGGACTCATTTACAAGAGGGACCTGTCTCACTCACACCAAACAACCATCCACTCTCACACTCACACCTAGGGTCAATTTAGAGTCACCAATCAGCCTAACAAGCATGTTTTTTGGTCTGTGGGAGGAAACCGGAGTACCCGGAGGAAACCCACGCATGCACGGGGAGAACATGCAAACTCCACCCAGAAAGGCCCCGGACCGGGATTTGAACCGGCAACCTTCTCGCTGAGAGGCAGCAGCTCTACCAGTTGTGCCACCGTGCTGCCCACCGTGAATGAATACAACAACATGAAACAGAGCAGCAGCAACATGATGTGATTCTTCACAGTGATTATCCTGGTTAGATATTCATGAGTCTAAAAGCCTCAGGGTAGAAGCTGTTCCTCAGTCTAGTGGTTCTACACTTAATGCTCCTCAACCTCCTTCTAGAGGAGAGCGGGGCAAAAGGTGTGTGTAATGGGTGAGTGGGGTCCTTCATGATGCAGGTGGCCCTCTTCCTGCATCTGGAGGTGTAGATGTCTGTGATGGTGGGGAGACTGACTCCAACATCTTCTGTGCAGCCTTCACCACTCTCTGTAGAGCTTTCCTCTCTGCAACTGTGCAGCCTCCATGCCACACGTTGATGCTGGAGCACAGGATGCTCTCCACTGCACACCTGTAGAAGGAGGTGAGGACTGGGCTGCTCAGACCAGCTCGCCTCGGCCACCTGAGGAAGTAGGGTCTCTGATTAACTTTCTTGATCCGGCTGGTAATTTTGTTGCCCCAGCTGAGGTTATCATTCAGGTGCACACCCAAGTACTTGTAGCTAGAAACCACTTCCACTGCAGATCCTCCTATGTTTACCAAAGTTATTTATTTTATATGTGAATGACTTGGTAAATGTGTCAGGACTCCATAAATAAGTCAGTTTTGCTGATGATACCACATTTTTTTTGTTTGGGTAAAGATAGGTCATCAGAGACTCTACTTCCTCAGACTACTGCACATAAATAAAATTGAGATGTAGGTATTGTTCTTTGACAACTTACCAGTTTAGTGTTTTATTGACCTGTAAAACTTGATAAATATAACTTATTAAGCTTTGACAATTTTTTTAAATTTTCTGGTTTAAAATTAACTTTTAAATGTATTAATGGTCTTGTCCCAGAGCTGGTGAGGAGAATGATTTTAAAAGTCAGCAGCTCAGGAGCTGCAACAAGAGTTGATGGAGACTGTAAACCTGCAAAATACAAAACCTCATTTGGTCAATGCTCCTTCTCATTTAAAGCAGTGGTGTAGTCTACATATTTGTAGTGGGTATACTGTGCTTAGAAACCTTTGTACACTGGTCACTTTTAAGTGGGTATACTGAAATTCTTAAGCTTTTCTAGTGAGTATACTCCATATACCCGAGTATCGCGTAGACTACACCACTGATTTAAAGGTCCTCATATCTGGAACAGTTTACCATCAGCAATAAAAACATTAACTGATCTTAGAGTTTTTAATTCCCAGGTGAAAAGATGGTTGAAACAAAACCAAATCTGTGAACACTGAACCCCATGGGAACAGAGAAGCAGGCGTGTGTGTGAGGCAACTGTTTAATCTTAATTAAATTGAAATTTTATTTTAGCTGTTTTTATACAAAAGTCCAACCAAGGACTGGGTTTGAAAATTAGCCTGTGGCTAGAAAACTTTTGTACAAGACAACGGTTGCTTCGTTTTTAACATGTAACATTGTTTATTGTGCTGTCCTTGATCAAATAAACTTGAATGAAAATGGGGAAAAAACCACTCTTCAACAAGGAATGAGGCAGACCAGCGCAGTTTCTGATTTTAAGCAAATGAACAGATTCCTCGTCGTGTGGGACCACCCGATTGCTGCCAACGCCTCCGGAATCCAAGACGGATGGATGGAACTCGGCCCTTCACTCGTCTGTACCTTTAAAAAAACGATTAGTAAACATTGTCATTTTTGCATCACAAAGTTTAAAATAAGACTCCAAGTTTGCTACTCAAAGTAGAAAAAATAAATACAGTTGCTCCTAACATTTTTACTCATTCACAAAAATAAATGTTCAATTTTATATTGATTTTAGTAAATTTATCTTTAAAAAAACTGGAGGTTATGCACCATAACCAATGTTCCCCGAGGGAGGGAACAAAGTGCAACACAGAATATATGGGAATTGCGCCACGCGCTGTTCACCTGAAGCATTACAATCACGCCTTTTAAGGCAAGTGAGGCGTCTACGTCTCCAGAGGCCACGCCCCTCTGGAATAAAAACGGAGGACGCCTCACGTTCTGCCTCTGCAAGCACTTCGCCTGAGCTTGTGCATTGGAGGGGCAAAAGAGTGTTGCACTTTGTTCCCTCCCTCGGGGAACATTGGTTATGGTGCATAACCTCCAGTTCCCCTTCAGTCGGTCACTGCAGTGCAACACAGAATATATGGGAACCTACCATCACGCCCTGGAAATGCATGCTTTGTGCAACATTAGGCCCGGACAGATAGGCGGTAGTACGTTCAGCTCTCCTTTGATGAGAGCACAGCCTGTGTGACATCATGATTTGTGACGTCCAAACTGTAGTATTTTATAAACGTGTTAGGAGAAGACCAATTAGCAGCAGCGCAGATGTCTGCTAATGACACTCCCTTAAACAAAGCCCAGGAAGTGGCTAGCCCACGGGTTGAGTGAGCGTGTACACCACTGGGCACCTGTTGACCTTTGCTGCTGTATGCTCTAGAAATGGCCTCTGTCACCCAATGGGAGAGGCGCTGCCTTGACAGTGCTTTGCCTGCGACAGGAGCAGCGAAGCATACAAACAGCTGATTTGATTTTCGCCAGCTGCTAGTTCTCTCCATGTAAAAACGCAGAGCCCGCACAGGGCAGATTGCGTTAAGACGCCTCTGTTCTGCGGACAGAACAGGAGGGGGAGGAAAAGCTGACAATTCAAAGTCCAAACTCCTGTAGTTTAAAGTTGGGACCTTAGGTGAATAAGCCGGGTTTGGTCGCAGAGTGACCTTTGACCCGTCCTGAGCGAACTGAGTGCATAATGGGTGAACTGACAATGCGTGTAGGTCCCCAACACGTTTGGCAGAGCATAAAGCTAAGAGGAGAGCAGTCTTATAAGACAATAAATCAATCTTAGCGCTCTGCAGAGGCTCGAAAGGAGGCTCACAGAGGGCCTCCAGGACCAGAGTTAAGTCCCACTGTGGGGCCAGGACCCTGCTTGGAGGCCTCACCTTCATAACCCCCCTCATGAACTGGGTCACGAGAGGGTGGGAGCCGGGAGACTTGCCGCCCCACCCCTCGTGGCAAGCTGATACAGCTGCCAAGAAGACCTTAATGGTGGAAAAGGAACGGCCTTTATCCAGCAGGTCCTGTAGAAAGGTGAGGAGCTGTGCTATGTTACAGGAATATGGCACAATATTCCTTTCCACGCACCAGATCTCAAAAACACGCCATTTTCGCGCGTAAAGCGTCTGGGTGGACACAGCACGTGCGTTCTGAATTGTATTTACCACATTGTTGGGTAAACCAAAGCTGATCAGTTTGTTCCTTTCAGCGGCCAGACCCACAACTGCCACAGGCTCGGTCGTGGGTGCCAGATTTGCCCGTGGGCCTGTGATAGAAGGTCTCTGTGAGCGGGCAGCTGCCAAGGTGCTCCTGCTAACAGTGAGACCAGCTCTGCAAACCAGGCCTTCTTCGGCCACCTGGGGGCCACCAGGATCAGAGAGAGGCCCCCCCTGCGCACACGCTCCAGCGTTGGCTGAATTAACGCTACAGGGGGGAAGGCATAATAGCGCCTTGACGCCGACCACTCGTGAGCGAACGCGTCCGACCCGAGAGATGTGTTTGCGCCCCGTATGGAGTGAAACATAGCAAGGTGGGCGTTTTCCCTGGTTGCGAACAGATCGACGTCTGCTCTCCCGTATTGTGCCCAGATCTGGTTCACAATGCGAGGGTGCAGGCGCCACTCTGAGTGG
Organism: Garcialebias charrua; assembly: GCA_038048925.1. NCBI lineage: Eukaryota > Metazoa > Chordata > Actinopteri > Cyprinodontiformes > Rivulidae > Garcialebias > Garcialebias charrua. The sequence goes on along the minus strand of JBBPBX010054561.1, from coordinate 2,025 downwards.
AGGGGCACCCCTCTTGACAGGGCATCCGCCCCGTAGTTCAGCTCTCCTGGTACGTGCGTCGCTCTGAGTGACAGGAGACGCGAGCTGCACCACATTAACAGTTCCTGGGTCAGCCTCAGGAGGGGTAGGGAGTGAGTACCCCCCTCCCTGTTGACATAGGAGACCACACAGGTGTTGTCCGATCTGATTAAAACATGTTGGCCTGAAATCAGACCCCTCCTGTGGAAATGTTTTAGTGACAGGAACACAGCGAGCAGCTCGAGCTGGTTTATGTGCAACTGGGCCTCCGTTTGGGACCACACACCCCGTGTGTGTTGATTCTGACAAAGACCGCCCCAACCTGACTTTGAGGCGTCCGTCGTAACCAACACCCGGGACAGCACCCTGCCCAGCTGGACACCTTCGCTCATCATGGAGGTGTCCCTCCATGGCTGCAGAGCCTCCATGCAGGCTGGGTCCACCGACATCCTTTGTACCAGGGTGGCGGGGCCTCGCTGCTGCCTGCTCACCCAAATCTGGAAAGCACGCATTTTCAGCAGACCGAGTTGAAAAGCGACGAGCCCTGCTGCCATGAGGCCCAGAAGACGCTGGCAGCATTTTAGGGTCACAATACTGCCCAGTCTGAACAGAGCTAAGCAGTGCTGCAGGTCTGAGACTCTTTTTTCTGACAACCTCGCTCTGTACAGAACAGAGTTCAACTCCAGACCAAGGAAAATAATCTGCTGTGATGGGGATAACTGACTTTTTTCTGAATTTATCAGAAAACCCAAAGATTCTAGGTGTAAGATCACACGCTCTGTGTGTAATTTCACCTGTTCTCTGGAGCTCCCCAGAATCAGCACGTCGTCGATGTAGTCCAGCGCTCGGACCCCCTGAGCCCTCATGGGTGACAGCGCCGCCTCCAGGCATTTTGTAAACACGCGGGGAGCTGTGCTGAGGCCGAAGGGTAAAGCCTGGAACTCGTACGCGACGTCCTCGAAGGCGAAGCGTAGGAACTTCCGGTGGCTCGGCCGGATGCTGATGTGCAGATAAGCATCTTTCAGATCCACGCTGCAGAACCAGTCTCCCGGGCGCACGGACTGGATCACCTGTCTCAGCGTCAACATTTTGAATTTGAAAGATCTGAGTCGCTTGTTCAAACGTCTTAGATCTAAAATAGGTCTGAGAGCGCCCCCTTTCTTTGGAACGACAAAGTACTTGCTGTACAGTCCCCTGTTCACGTCCTGAGGAGGGACAACTTTTACTGCACCCTTGTTTAAAAGCGAGCTGATTTCTTCTCTCAGCGTCTGGGCGCGAGCAGCACATATCAATGACGTCACCACCCCGGTAAAGGGTTGTGGACGTTTGCAGAACTGCAAGTTGTATCCCCGAACTACAACTTCCATCACCCATCGCGAAGGTTCGCAAGCTGCCCACGCTCTCGCGTGAGCGGCGAGCCTGGAAGGCATATGAGGTGAACTCAGGAGGGGAGGGTGACTGAGCATCACGTGCTCGCTGTGTGACAGGGAGCTTGATTCCACTTGAGGGCCTTTGTCGCCCTCTAGTGGGTGCTGTGTCAATGGTGGAAATGGGCTTATTCGACAGGGATGTTCCACATAATGTGGCCCCATGTCGCCCAGTGCTCCTCTCGGTCTCATAGGGGAGTCGACAGACCGTGCTGAGCGACTGTGTGACCCCTTTATTGACCCTGGTTTCATAAAAAGGAGGTGCTTTTGTGCTGGTTCGTGAAACAGGACACTTTTCACCTTTTGGGTCTTTATTGCTTGGAAACAATAATTGTTCTTTACTACACACACGGAAAAAGGTGTTTTGTGCGTTGAACAAACATGACCAATCAGTCTGGGCCTTTTTACCGCAGTCTGTGGTGAACAACAGTCGGCTCTTCTTTTTCCACTGGGGTGAAGATGCCTGGTTTGTGTCAGAGGCAGCTGGGGAGCTAGGCTACCTTCTGCTTCCCATCCCTGCTCGAGGAGGACGTCCTAGTCTGTCCAGACTGTCCGGACTGTCCAGCTTGCCTGGGGACAA